>CAWWDY010001318.1:0-141983 GCA_963942605.1 Poecilus cupreus
GTTTAAAACTTGCAAAAACATTGAAAAACGCTGTTTTCAACTATTCAAACTGACAAATACATGTTTCTTCCGTGCGAAACGGCGATTTATGAGAAATTACGAGAAAATTGCTGTTTTAAACTTGCAAAAGCATAGAAAAACGCTGTTTTGAACTATTCAAACTGACAAATTCATGTTTCTTTCGTGTGAAACGGCGATTTATGAGAAATGACGATAAAATTGCTGTTTTAAACTTGCAAAAACATAGAAAAACGCTGTTTTGAACTATTCAAACTGACAAATTCATGTTTCTTCCGTGCGAAACGGCGATTTATGAGAAATTACGATAAAATTGCTGTTTTAAACTTGCAAAAACATAGAAAAACGCTGTTTTGAACTACTCAAACTGACAAATTCATGTTTTTTCGTGCGAAACGGCGATTTATGATAAATGACGATAAAATTGCTGTTTTAAACTTGCAAAAACATAGAAAAACGCTGTTTTGAAATACTCAAACTGACAAATTCATGTTTCTTCCGTGCGAAACGGCGATTTATGAGAAATTACTACAAATTGCTGTTATAAACTTGCAAAAACATAGAAAAACGCTGTTTTGAACTATTCAAACTGACAAATTCATGTTTCTTTCGTGTGAAACGGCGATTTATGAGAAATGACGATAAAATTGCTGTTTTAAACTTGCAAAAACATAGAAAAACGCTGTTTTGAACTACTCAAAACTGACAAATTCATGTTTCTTCCGTGCGAAACGGCGATTTATGAGAAATTACTATAAAATTGCTGTTATAAACTTGCAAAAACATAGAAAAACGCTGTTTTGAACTATTCAAACTGACAAATTCATGTTTCTTTCGTGTGAAACGGCGATTTATGAGAAATGACGATTATATTGCTGTTTTAAACTTGCAAAAACATAGAAAAAAGCTGTTTTGAACTATTCAAACTGACAAATTCATGTTTCTTACGTGTGAAACGGCGATTTATGAGAAATGACGATAAAATTGCTGTTTTAAACTTGCAAAAACATAGAAAAACGCTGTTTTGAACTATTCAAACTGACAAATTTATGTTTCTTTCGTGTGAAACGGCGATTTATGAGAAATGACGATAAAATTGCTGTTTTAAACTTGCAAAAACATAGAAAAAACGCTGTTTTCAACTATTCAAACTGATAAATTCATGTTTCTTACGTTCCAAACGGTGGATTTTTTGAAATCACGATAAAATTGCTGTTTTAAACTTGCAAAAACATTGAAAAACGCTGTTTTCAACTATTCAAACTGACAAATTCATGTTTCTTCCGTGCGAAACGGCGATTTATGAGAAATTACGATAATATTGCTGTTTTAAACTTGCAAAAACATAGAAAAACGCTGTTTTGAACTATTCAAACTGACAAATTCATGTTTCTTTCGTGTGAAACGGCGATTTATGAGAAATGACGATAAAATTGCTGTTTTTAAACTTGCAAAAACATAGAAAAACGCTGTTTTGAACTACTCAAACTGACAAATTCATGTTTCTTTCGTGCGAAACGGCGATTTATGATAAATGACGGTAAAATTGCTGTTTAAACTTGCAAAAACATAGAAAAACGCTGTTTTGAACTATTCAAAACTGACAAATTCATGTTTCTTTCGTGTGAAACGGCGATTTATGAGAAATGACGATAAAATTGCTGTTTTAAACTTGCAAAAACATATAAAAACGCTGTTTTCAACTATTCAAACTGATAAATTTATGTTTCTTACGTTGGAAACGGTGGATTTTTGTGAAATCACGATAAAATTGCTGTTTAAAACTTGCAAAAACATTGAAAAACGCTGTTTTCAACTATTCAAACTGACAAATTCATGTTTCTTCTGTGCGAAACGGCGATTTATGAGAAATTACGAGAAAATTGCTGTTTTAAACTTGCAAAAGCATAGAAAAAACGCTGTTTTGAACTATTCAAACTGACAAATTCATGTTTCTTTCGTGTGAAACGGCGATTTATGAGAAATGACGATAAAATTGCTGTTTTAAACTTGCAAAAACATAGAAAAACGCTGTTTTGAACTACTCAAACTGACAAATTCATGTTTCTCCGTGCGAAACGGCGATTTATGAGAAATTACTATAAAATTGCTGTTATAAACTTGCAAAAACATAGAAAAACGCTGTTTTGAACTATTCAAACTGACAAATTCATGTTTCTTTCGTGTGAAACGGCGATTTATGAGAAATGACGATAAAATTGCTGTTTTAAACTTGCAAAAACATAGAAAAAACGCTGTTTTGAATTATTCAAACTGACAAATTTATGTTTCTTACGTGTGAAACGGCGATTTATGAGAATTGACGATAAAATTGCTGTTTTAAACTTGCAAAAACATAGAAAAACGCTGTTTTGAACTATTCAAACTGACAAATTCATGTTTCTTTTGTGCGAAACGGCGATTTATGAGAAATGACGATAAAATTGCTGTTTTAAACTTGCAAAAACATAGAAAAAACGCTGTTTTGAACTATTCAAACTGACAAATTCATGTTTCTTTCGTGTGAAACGGCGATTTATGAGAAATGACGATAAAATTGCTGTTTTAAACTTGCAAAAACATAGAAAAACGCTGTTTTGAACTATTCAAACTGACAAATTCATGTTTCTTTCGTGTGAAACGGCGATTTATGAGAAATGACGATAAAATTGCTGTTTTAAACTTGCAAAAACATAGAAAAACGCTGTTTTGAACTATTCAAACTGACAAATTCATGTTTCTTTCGTGTGAAACGGCGATTTATGAGAAATGACGATAAAATTGCTGTTTTAAACTTGCAAAAACATAGAAAAACGCTGTTTTCAACTATTCAAACTGATAAATTCATGTTTCTTACGTTCCAAACGGTGGATTTTTTTGAAATCACGATAAAATTGCTGTTTTAAACTTGCAAAAACATTGAAAAACGCTGTTTTCAACTATTCAAACTGACAAATTCATGTTTCTTCCGTGCGAAACGGCGATTTATGAGAAATTACGATAATATTGCTGTTTTAAACTTGCAAAAACATAGAAAAACGCTGTTTTGAACTATTCAAACTGACAAATTCATGTTTCTTTCGTGTGAAACGGCGATTTATGAGAAATGACGATAAAATTGCTGTTTTAAACTTGCAAAAACATAGAAAAACGCTGTTTTGAACTACTCAAACTGACAAATTCATGTTTCTTTCGTGCGAAACGGCGATTTATGATAAATGACGGTAAAATTGCTGTTTTAAACTTGCAAAAACATAGAAAAACGCTGTTTTGTTCTATTCAAACTGACAAATTCATGTTTCTTTCGTGTGAAACGGCGATTTATGAGAAATGACGATAAAATTGCTGTTTTAAACTTGCAAAAACATATAAAAACGCTGTTTTCAACTATTCAAACTGATAAATTTATGTTTCTTACGTTGGAAACGGTGGATTTTTGTGAAATCACGATAAAATTGCTGTTTAAAACTTGCAAAAACATTGAAAAACGCTGTTTTCAACTATTCAAACTGACAAATTCATGTTTCTTCTGTGCGAAACGGCGATTTATGAGAAATTACGAGAAAATTGCTGTTTTAAACTTGCAAAAGCATAGAAAAACGCTGTTTTGAACTATTCAAACTGACAAATTCATGTTTCTTTCGTGTGAAACGGCGATTTATGAGAAATGACGATAAAATTGCTGTTTTAAACTTGCAAAAACATAGAAAAACGCTGTTTTGAACTACTCAAACTGACAAATTCATGTTTCTTCCGTGCGAAACGGCGATTTATGAGAAATTACTATAAAATTGCTGTTATATACTTGCAAAAACATAGAAAAACGCTGTTTTGAACTATTCAAACTGACAAATTCATGTTTCTTTCGTGTGAAACGGCGATTTATGAGAAATGACGATAAAATTGCTGTTTTAAACTTGCAAAAACATAGAAAAACGCTGTTTTGAATTATTCAAACTGACAAATTTATGTTTCTTACGTGTGAAACGGCGATTTATGAGAATTGACGATAAAATTGCTGTTTTAAACTTGCAAAAACATAGAAAAACGCTGTTTTGAACTATTCAAACTGACAAATTCATGTTTCTTTTGTGCGAAACGGCGATTTATGAGAAATGACGATAAAATTGCTTTTTTAAACTTGCAAAAACATAGAAAAACGCTGTTTTGAAATATTCAAACTGATAAATTCATGTTTCTTACGTTCGAAACGGTGGATTTTTGTGAAATCACGATAAAATTGCTGTTTTAAACTTGTAAAAACATAGCAAAACGCTGTTTTGAACTATTCAAACTGATAAATTCATGTTTCTTACGTTAAAAACGGTGGATTTTTGTGAAACCACGATAAAATTGCTGTTTAAAACTTGCAAAAACATTGAAAAACGCTGTTTTGAACTACTCAAACTGACAAATTCATGTTTCTTCCGTGCGAAACGGCGATTTATGAGAAATTACTATAAAATTGCTGTTATAAACTTGCAAAAACATAGAAAAACGCTGTTTTGAACTATTCAAACTGACAAATTCATGTTTCTTTCGTGTGAAACGGCGATTTATGAGAAATGACGATAAAATTGCTGTTTTAAACTTGCAAAAACATAGAAAAACGCTGTTTTGAATTATTCAAACTGACAAATTTATGTTTCTTACGTGTGAAACGGCGATTTATGAGAATTGACGATAAAATTGCTGTTTTAAACTTGCAAAAACATAGAAAAACGCTGTTTTGAACTATTCAAACTGACAAATTCATGTTTCTTTTGTGCGAAACGGCGATTTATGAGAAATGACGATAAAATTGCTGTTTTAAACTTGCAAAAACATAGAAAAACGCTGTTTTGAAATATTCAAACTGATAAATTCATGTTTCTTACGTTCGAAACGGTGGATTTTTGTGAAATCACGATAAAATTGCTGTTTTAAACTTGTAAAAACATAGCAAAACGCTGTTTTGAACTATTCAAACTGATAAATTCATGTTTCTTACGTTAAAAACGGTGGATTTTTGTGAAACCACGATAAAATTGCTGTTTAAAACTTGCAAAAACATTGAAAAACGCTGTTTTCAACTATTCAAACTGACAAATACATGTTTCTTCCGTGCGAAACGGCGATTTATGAGAAATTACGAGAAAATTGCTGTTTTAAACTTGCAAAAGCATAGAAAAACGCTGTTTTGAACTATTCAAACTGACAAATTCATGTTTCTTTCGTGTGAAACGGCGATTTATGAGAAATGACGATAAAATTGCTGTTTTAAACTTGCAAAAACATAGAAAAACGCTGTTTTGAACTACTCAAACTGACAAATTCATGTTTCTTCCGTGCGAAACGGCGATTTATGAGAAATTACTATAAAATTGCTGTTATAAACTTGCAAAAACATAGAAAAACGCTGTTTTGAACTATTCAAACTGACAAATTCATGTTTCTTTCGTGTGAAACGGCGATTTATGAGAAATGACGATAAAATTGCTGTTTTAAACTTGCAAAAACATAGAAAAACGCTGTTTTGAATTATTCAAACTGACAAATTTATGTTTCTTACGTGTGAAACGGCGATTTATGAGAATTGACGATAAAATTGCTGTTTTAAACTTGCAAAAACATAGAAAAACGCTGTTTTGAACTATTCAAACTGACAAATTCATGTTTCTTTTGTGCGAAACGGCGATTTATGAGAAATGACGATAAAATTGCTGTTTTAAACTTGCAAAAACATAGAAAAACGCTGTTTTGAACTATTCAAACTGACAAATTCATGTTTCTTTCGTGTGAAACGGCGATTTATGAGAAATGACGATAAAATTGCTGTTTTAAACTTGCAAAAACATAGAAAAACGCTGTTTTGAACTATTCAAACTGACAAATTCATGTTTCTTTCGTGTGAAACGGCGATTTATGAGAAATGACGATAAAATTGCTGTTTTAAACTTGCAAAAACATAGAAAAACGCTGTTTTGAACTATTCAAACTGACAAATTCATGTTTCTTTCGTGTGAAACGGCGATTTATGAGAAATGACGATAAAATTGCTGTTTTAAACTTGCAAAAACATAGAAAAACGCTGTTTTCAACTATTCAAACTGATAAATTCATGTTTCTTACGTTCCAAACGGTGGATTTTTTTGAAATCACGATAAAATTGCTGTTTTAAACTTGCAAAAACATTGAAAAACGCTGTTTTCAACTATTCAAACTGACAAATTCATGTTTCTTCCGTGCGAAACGGCGATTTATGAGAAATTACGATAATATTGCTGTTTTAAACTTGCAAAAACATAGAAAAACGCTGTTTTGAACTATTCAAACTGACAAATTCATGTTTCTTTCGTGTGAAACGGCGATTTATGAGAAATGACGATAAAATTGCTGTTTTAAACTTGCAAAAACATAGAAAAACGCTGTTTTGAACTACTCAAACTGACAAATTCATGTTTCTTTCGTGCGAAACGGCGATTTATGATAAATGACGGTAAAATTGCTGTTTTAAACTTGCAAAAACATAGAAAAACGCTGTTTTGAACTATTCAAACTGACAAATTCATGTTTCTTTCGTGTGAAACGGCGATTTATGAGAAATGACGATAAAATTGCTGTTTTAAACTTGCAAAAACATATAAAAACGCTGTTTTCAACTATTCAAACTGATAAATTTATGTTTCTTACGTTGGAAACGGTGGATTTTTGTGAAATCACGATAAAATTGCTGTTTAAAACTTGCAAAAACATTGAAAAACGCTGTTTTCAACTATTCAAACTGACAAATTCATGTTTCTTCTGTGCGAAACGGCGATTTATGAGAAATTACGAGAAAATTGCTGTTTTAAACTTGCAAAAGCATAGAAAAACGCTGTTTTGAACTATTCAAACTGACAAATTCATGTTTCTTTCGTGTGAAACGGCGATTTATGAGAAATGACGATAAAATTGCTGTTTTAAACTTGCAAAAACATAGAAAAACGCTGTTTTGAACTACTCAAACTGACAAATTCATGTTTCTTCCGTGCGAAACGGCGATTTATGAGAAATTACTATAAAATTGCTGTTATAAACTTGCAAAAACATAGAAAAACGCTGTTTTGAACTATTCAAACTGACAAATTCATGTTTCTTTCGTGTGAAACGGCGATTTATGAGAAATGACGATAAAATTGCTGTTTTAAACTTGCAAAAACATAGAAAAACGCTGTTTTGAATTATTCAAACTGACAAATTTATGTTTCTTACGTGTGAAACGGCGATTTATGAGAATTGACGATAAAATTGCTGTTTTAAACTTGCAAAAACATAGAAAAACGCTGTTTTGAACTATTCAAACTGACAAATTCATGTTTCTTTTGTGCGAAACGGCGATTTATGAGAAATGACGATAAAATTGCTTTTTTAAACTTGCAAAAACATAGAAAAACGCTGTTTTGAAATATTCAAACTGATAAATTCATGTTTCTTACGTTCGAAACGGTGGATTTTTGTGAAATCACGATAAAATTGCTGTTTTAAACTTGTAAAAACATAGCAAAACGCTGTTTTGAACTATTCAAACTGATAAATTCATGTTTCTTACGTTAAAAACGGTGGATTTTTGTGAAACCACGATAAAATTGCTGTTTAAAACTTGCAAAAACATTGAAAAACGCTGTTTTGAACTACTCAAACTGACAAATTCATGTTTCTTCCGTGCGAAACGGCGATTTATGAGAAATTACTATAAAATTGCTGTTATAAACTTGCAAAAACATAGAAAAACGCTGTTTTGAACTATTCAAACTGACAAATTCATGTTTCTTTCGTGTGAAACGGCGATTTATGAGAAATGACGATAAAATTGCTGTTTTAAACTTGCAAAAACATAGAAAAACGCTGTTTTGAATTATTCAAACTGACAAATTTATGTTTCTTACGTGTGAAACGGCGATTTATGAGAATTGACGATAAAATTGCTGTTTTAAACTTGCAAAAACATAGAAAAACGCTGTTTTGAACTATTCAAACTGACAAATTCATGTTTCTTTTGTGCGAAACGGCGATTTATGAGAAATGACGATAAAATTGCTGTTTTAAACTTGCAAAAACATAGAAAAACGCTGTTTTGAAATATTCAAACTGATAAATTCATGTTTCTTACGTTCGAAACGGTGGATTTTTGTGAAATCACGATAAAATTGCTGTTTTAAACTTGTAAAAACATAGCAAAACGCTGTTTTGAACTATTCAAACTGATAAATTCATGTTTCTTACGTTAAAAACGGTGGATTTTTGTGAAACCACGATAAAATTGCTGTTTAAAACTTGCAAAAACATTGAAAAACGCTGTTTTCAACTATTCAAACTGACAAATACATGTTTCTTCCGTGCGAAACGGCGATTTATGAGAAATTACGAGAAAATTGCTGTTTTAAACTTGCAAAAGCATAGAAAAACGCTGTTTTGAACTATTCAAACTGACAAATTCATGTTTCTTTCGTGTGAAACGGCGATTTATGAGAAATGACGATAAAATTGCTGTTTTAAACTTGCAAAAACATAGAAAAACGCTGTTTTGAACTACTCAAACTGACAAATTCATGTTTCTTCCGTGCGAAACGGCGATTTATGAGAAATTACTATAAAATTGCTGTTATAAACTTGCAAAAACATAGAAAAACGCTGTTTTGAACTATTCAAACTGACAAATTCATGTTTCTTTCGTGTGAAACGGCGATTTATGAGAAATGACGATAAAATTGCTGTTTTAAACTTGCAAAAACATAGAAAAACGCTGTTTTGAACTATTCAAACTGACAAATTCATGTTTCTTACGTGTGAAACAGCGATTTATGAGAAATGACGATAAAATTGCTGTTTTAAACTTGCAAAAACATAGAAAAACGCTGTTTTGAACTATTCAAACTGACAAATTCATGTTTCTTTCGTGCGAAACGGCGATTTATGAGAAATGACGATAAAATTGCTGTTTTAAACTTGCAAAAACATAGAAAAACGCTGTTTTCAACCATTCAAACTGATAAATTCATGTTTCTTCCGTGCGAAACGGCGATTTATGAGAAATTACGATAAAATTGCTGTTTTAAACTTGCAAAAACATAGAAAAACGCTGTTTTGAACTATTCAAACTGACAAATTCATGTTTCTTTCGTGTGAAACGGCGATTTATGAGAAATGACGATAAAATTGCTGTTTTAAACTTGCAAATACATAGAAAAACGCTGTTTTGAACTACTCAAACTGACAAATTCATGTTTCTTTCGTGCGAAACGGCGATTTATGATAAATGACGATAAAATTGCTGTTTTAAACTTGCAAAAACATAGAAAAACGCTGTTTTGAACTATTCAAACTGACAAATTCATGTTTCTTTCGTGTGAAACGGCGATTTATGAGAAATGACGATAAAATTGCTGTTTTAAACTTGCAAAAACATAGAAAAACGCTGTTTTGAACTATTCAAACTGACAAATTCATGTTTCTTTCGTGCGAAACGGCGATTTATGAGAAATGACGATAAAATTGCTGTTTTAAACTTGCAAAAACATAGAAAAACGCTGTTTTCAACTATTCAAACTGATAAATTCATGTTTCTTACGTTCGAAACGGTGGATTTTTGTGAAATCACGAAAAAATTACTGTTTTAAACTTGCAAAAACATAGAAAAACGCTGTTTTGAACTATTCAAACTGATAAATTCATGTTTCTTAAGTTGGAAACGGTGGATTTTTGTGAAATCACGATAAAATTGCTGTTTTAAACTTGCAAAAACATTGAAAAACGCTGTTTTCAACTATTCAAACTGACAAATTCATGTTTCTTCAATGCGAAACGGCGATTTATGAGAAATTACGATAAAATTGCTGTTTTAAACTTGCAAAAACATAGAAAAACGCTGTTTTGAACTATTCAAACTGACAAATTCATGTTTTTTCGTGTGAAACGGCGATTTATGAGAAATGACGATAAAATTGCTGTTTTAAACTTGCAAAAACATAGAAAAACGCTGTTTTGAACTACTCAAACTGACAAATTCATGTTTCTTTCGTGCGAAACGGCGATGTATGATAAATGACGATAAATTTGCTGTTTTAAACTTGCAAAAACATAGAAAAACGCTGTTTTGAACTACTCAAACTGACAAATTCATGTTTCTTCCGTGCGAAACGGCGATTTATGAGAAATTACGAGAAAATTGCTGTTTTAAACTTGCAAAAGCATAGAAAAACGCTGTTTTGAACTATTCAAACTGACAAATTCATGTTTCTTTCGTGTGAAACGGCGATTTATGAGAAATGACGATAAATTTGCTGTTTTAAACTTGCAAAAACATAGAAAAACGCTGTTTTGAACTATTCAAACTGACAAATTCATGTTTCTTCCGTGCGAAACGGCGATTTATGAGAAATTACGATAAAATTGCTGTTTTAAACTTGCAAAAACATAGAAAAACGCTGTTTTGAACTACTCAAACTGACAAATTCATGTTTCTTTCGTGCGAAACGGCGATTTATGATAAATGACGATAAAATTGCTGTTTTAAACTTGCAAAAACATAGAAAAACGCTGTTTTGAAATACTCAAACTGACAAATTCATGTTTCTTCCGTGCGAAACGGCGATTTATGAGAAATTACTACAAAATTGCTGTTATAAACTTGCAAAAACATAGAAAAACGCTGTTTTGAACTATTCAAACTGACAAATTCATGTTTCTTTCGTGTGAAACGGCGATTTATGAGAAATGACTATAAAATTGCTGTTTTAAACTTGCAAAAACATAGAAAAACGCTGTTTTGAACTACTCAAAACTGACAAATTCATGTTTCTTCCGTGCGAAACGGCGATTTATGAGAAATTACTATGAAATTGCTGTTATAAACTTGCAAAAACATAGAAAAACGCTGTTTTGAACTATTCAAACTGACAAATTCATGTTTCTTTCGTGTGAAACGGCGATTTATGAGAAATGACGATAAAATTGCTGTTTTAAACTTGCAAAAACATAGAAAAACGCTGTTTTGAACTATTCAAACTGACAAATTCATGTTTCTTACGTGTGAAACGGCGATTTATGAGAAATGACGATAAAATTACTGTTTTAAACTTGCAAAAACATAGAAAAACGCTGTTTTGAACTATTCAAACTGACAAATTCATGTTTCTTTCGTGTGAAACGGCGATTTATGAGAAATGACGATAAAATTGCTGTTTTAAACTTGCAAAAACATAGAAAAACGCTGTTTTCAACTATTCAAACTGATAAATTCATGTTTCTTACGTTCCAAACGGTGGATTTTTTTGAAATCACGATAAAATTGCTGTTTTAAACTTGCAAAAACATTGAAAAACGCTGTTTTCAACTATTCAAACTGACAAATTCATGTTTCTTCTGTGCGAAACGGCGATTTATGAGAAATTACGAGAAAATTGCTGTTTTAAACTTGCAAAAGCATAGAAAAACGCTGTTTTGAACTATTCAAACTGACAAATTCATGTTTCTTTCGTGTGAAACGGCGATTTATGAGAAATGACGATAAAATTGCTGTTTTAAACTTGCAAAAACATAGAAAAACGCTGTTTTGAACTACTCAAACTGACAAATTCATGTTTCTTCCGTGCGAAACGGCGATTTATGAGAAATTACTATAAAATTGCTGTTATAAATTTGCAAAAACATAGAAAAACGCTGTTTTGAACTATTCAAACTGACAAATTCATGTTTCTTTCGTGTGAAACGGCGATTTATGAGAAATGACGATAAAATTGCTGTTTTAAACTTGCAAAAACATAGAAAAACGCTGTTTTGAATTATTCAAACTGACAAATTTATGTTTCTTACGTGTGAAACGGCGATTTATGAGAATTGACGATAAAATTGCTGTTTTAAACTTGCAAAAACATAGAAAAACGCTGTTTTGAACTATTCAAACTGACAAATTCATGTTTCTTTCGTGCGAAACGGTGATTTATGAGAAATGACGATAAAATTGCTGTTTTAAACTTGCAAAAACATAGAAAAACGCTGTTTTCAACTATTCAAACTGATAAATTCATGTTTCTTACGTTCCAAACGGTGGATTTTTTTGAAATCACGATAAAATTGCTGTTTTAAACTTGCAAAAACATTGAAAAACGCTGTTTTCAACTATTCAAACTGACAAATTCATGTTTCTTCTGTGCGAAACGGCGATTTATGAGAAATTACGAGAAAATTGCTGTTTTAAACTTGCAAAAGCATAGAAAAACGCTGTTTTGAACTATTCAAACTGACAAATTCATGTTTCTTTCGTGTGAAACGGCGATTTATGAGAAATGACGATAAAATTGCTGTTTTAAACTTGCAAAAACATAGAAAAACGCTGTTTTGAACTACTCAAACTGACAAATTCATGTTTCTTCCGTGCGAAACGGCGATTTATGAGAAATTACTATAAAATTGCTGTTATAAACTTGCAAAAACATAGAAAAACGCTGTTTTGAACTATTCAAACTGACAAATTCATGTTTCTTTCGTGTGAAACGGCGATTTATGAGAAATGACGATAAAATTGCTGTTTTAAACTTGCAAAAACATAGAAAAACGCTGTTTTGAATTATTCAAACTGACAAATTTATGTTTCTTACGTGTGAAACGGCGATTTATGAGAATTGACGATAAAATTGCTGTTTTAAACTTGCAAAAACATAGAAAAACGCTGTTTTGAACTATTCAAACTGACAAATTCATGTTTCTTTCGTGCGAAACGGTGATTTATGAGAAATGACGATAAAATTGCTGTTTTAAACTTGCAAAAACATAGAAAAACGCTGTTTTCAAATATTCAAACTGATAAATTCATGTTTCTTTCGTGTGAAACGGCGATTTATGAGAAATTACTATAAAATTGCTGTTATAAACTTGCAAAAACATAGAAAAACGCTGTTTTGAACTATTCAAACTGACAAATTCATGTTTCTTTCGTGCGAAACGGTGATTTATGAGAAATGACGATAAAATTGCTGTTTTAAACTTGCAAAAGCATAGCAAAACGCTGTTTTGAACTATTCAAACTGATAAATTCATGTTTCTTACCTTGGAAACGGTGGATTTTTGTGAAATCACGATAAAATTGCTGTTTAAAACTTGCAAAAACATTGAAAAACGCTGTTTTCAACTATTCAAACTGACAAATACATGTTTCTTCCGTGCGAAACGGCGATTTATGAGAAATTACGAGAAAATTCCTGTTTTAAACTTGCAAAAGCATAGAAAAACGCTGTTTTGAACTATTCAAACTGACAAATTCATGTTTCTTTCGTGTGAAACGGCGATTTATGAGAAATGACGATAAAATTGCTGTTTTAAACTTGCAAAAACATAGAAAAACGCTGTTTTGAACTACTCAAACTGACAAATTCATGTTTCTTCCGTGCGAAACGGCGATTTATGAGAAATTACTATAAAATTGCTGTTATAAACTTGCAAAAACATAGAAAAACGCTGTTTTGAACTATTCAAACTGACAAATTCATGTTTCTTTCGTGCGAAACGGTGATTTATGAGAAATGACGATAAAATTGCTGTTTTAAACTTGCAAAAGCATAGAAAAACGCTGTTTTGAACTATTCAAACTGACAAATTCATGTTTCTTTTGTGTGAAACGGCGATTTATGAGAAATGACGATAAAATTGCTGTTTTAAACTTGCAAAAACATAGAAAAACGCTGTTTTGAACTACTCAAACTGACAAATTCATGTTTCTTCCGTGCGAAACGGCGATTTATGAGAAATTACTATAAAATTGCTGTTATAAACTTGCAAAAACATAGAAAAACGCTGTTTTGAACTATTCAAACTGACAAATTCATGTTTCTTTCGTGTGAAACGGCGATTTATGAGAAATGACGATAAAACTGCTGTTTTAAACTTGCAAAAACATAGAAAAACGCTGTTTTGAATTATTCAAACTGACAAATTTATGTTTCTTACGTGTGAAACGGCGATTTATGAGAATTGACGATAAAATTGCTGTTTTAAACTTGCAAAAACATAGAAAAACGCTGTTTTGAACTATTCAAACTGACAAATTCATGTTTCTTTCGTGCGAAACGGTGATTTTTGAGAAATGACGATAAAATTGCTGTTTTAAACTTGCAAAAACATAGAAAAACGCTGGTTTCAAATATTCAAACTGATAAATTCATGTTTCTTACGTTGGAAACGGTGGATTTTTGTGAAATCACGATAAAATTGCTGTTTAAAACTTGCAAAAACATTGAAAAACGCTGTTTTCAACTATTCAAACTGACAAATACATGTTTCTTCCGTGCGAAACGGCGATTTATGAGAAATTACGAGAAAATTGCTGTTTTAAACTTGCAAAAGCATAGAAAAACGCTGTTTTGAACTATTCAAACTGACAAATTCATGTTTCTTTCGTGTGAAACGGCGATTTATGAGAAATGACGATAAAATTGCTGTTTTAAACTTGCAAAAACATAGAAAAACGCTGTTTTGAACTACTCAAACTGACAAATTCATGTTTCTTCCGTGCGAAACGGCGATTTATGAGAAATTACTATAAAATTGCTGTTATAAACTTGCAAAAACATAGAAAAACGCTGTTTTGAACTATTCAAACTGACAAATTCATGTTTCTTTCGTGTGAAACGGCGATTTATGAGAAATGACGATAAAATTGCTGTTTTAAACTTGCAAAAACATAGAAAAACGCTGTTTTGAACTATTCAAACTGACAAATTCATGTTTCTTACGTGTGAAACGGCGATTTATGAGAAATGCCGATAAAATTGCTGTTTTAAACTTGCAAAAACATAGAAAAACGCTGTTTTGAACTATTCAAACTGACAAATTCATGTTTCTTTCGTGCGAAACGGCGATTTATGAGAAATGACGATAAAATTGCTGTTTTAAACTTGCAAAAACATAGAAAAACGCTGTTTTCAAATATTCAAACTGATAAATTCATGTTTCTTACGTTCCAAACGGTGGATTTTTGTGAAATCACGATAAAATTGCTGTTTTAAACTTGCAAAAACATTGAAAAACGCTGTTTTCAACAATTCAAACTGACAAATTCATGTTTCTTCCGTGCGAAACGGCGATTTATGAGAAATTACGATAAAATTGCTGTTTTAAAATTGCAAAAACATAGAAAAACGCTGTTTTGATCTATTCAAACTGACAAATTCATGTTTCTTTCGTGTGAAACGGCGATTTATGAGAAATGACGATAAAATTGCTATTTTAAACTTGCAAAAACATAGAAAAACGCTGTTTTGAACTACTCAAACTGACAAATTCATGTTTCTTTCGTGCGAAACGGCGATTTATGATAAATGACGATAAAATTGCTGTTTTAAACTTGCAAAAACATAGAAAAACGCTGTTTTGAACTATTCAAACTGACAAATTCATGTTTCTTTCGTGTGAAACGGCGATTTATGAGAAATGACGTTAAAATTGCTGTTTTAAACTTGCAAAAATATAGAAAAACGCTGTTTTGAACTATTCAAACTGACAAATTCATGTTTCTTTCGTGCGAAACGGCGATTTATGAGAAATGACGATAAAATTGCTGTTTTAAACTTGCAAAAACATTGAAAAACGCTGTTTTCAACTATTCAAACTGATAAATTCATGTTTCTTACGTTCGAAACCGTGGATTTTTGTGAAATCACGATAAAATTGCTGTTTTAAACTTGCAAAAACATAGGTTAAACGCTGTTTTGCCTATTCAAACTAACAAATTCATGTTTTTTTCGTGTGAAACGGCAATTTATGAGAAATGACGATAAAATTGCTGTTTTAAACTTGCAAAAACATAGAAAAACGCTGTTTTCAACTATTCAAACTGATAAATTCATGTTTCTTCCGTGTGAAACGGCGATTTATGAGAAATGACGATAAAATTGCTGTTTTAAACTTGCAAAAACATAGGTTAAACGCTGTTTTGCCTATTCAAACTGACAAATTCATGTTTTTTTCGTGTGAAACGGCAATTTATGAGAAATGACGATAAAATTGCTGTTTTAAACTTGCAAAAACATAGAAAACGCTGTTTTCAACTATTCAAACTGACAAATTCATGTTTCTTCCGTGCGAAACGGCGATTAATGAGAAATTACGATAAAATTGCTGTTTTAAACTTGCAAAAACATAGAAAAATGCTGTTTTAAACTATTCAAACTGGCAAATTCATGTTCCTTTCGTGTGAAACGGCGATTTATGAGAAATGACGATAAAATTGCTGTTTTAAACTTGCAAAAACATAGAAAAACGCTGTTTTGAACTACTCAAACTGACAAGTTCATGTTTCTTTCGTGCGAAACGGCGATTTATGATAAATGACGATAAAATTGCTGTTTTAAACTTGCAAAAACATAGAAAAACGCTGTTTTGAACAATTCAAACTGACAAATTCATGTTTCTTTCGTGTGAAACGGCGATTTATGAGAAATGACGTTAAAATTGCTATTTTAAACTTGCAAAAATATAGAAAAACGCTGTTTTGAACTATTCAAACTGACAAATTCATGTTTCTTTCGTGCGAAACGGCGATTTATGAGAAATGACGATAAAATTGCTGTTTTAAACTTGCAAAAACATAGGTTAAACGCTGTTTTGCCTATTCAAACTGACAAATTCATGTTTCTTTCGTGTGAAACGGCGATTTATGAGAAATGACGATAAAATTGCTGTTTTAAACTTGCAAAAACATAGAAAAACGCTGTTTTGAACTATTCAAACTGACAAATTTATGTTTCTTTCGTGCGAAACGGCGATTTATGAGAAATGACGATAAAATTGCTGTTTTAAACTTGCAAAAACATAGAAAAACGCTGTTTTCAACTACTCAAACTGACAAATTCATGTTTCTTCCGTGCGAAACGGCGATTTATGAGAAATGACGATAAAATTGCTGTTTTAAACTTGCAAAAACATAGAAAAACGCTGTTTTCAACTATTCAAACTGATAAATTCATGTTTCTTACGTTCGAAACGGTGGATTTTTGTGAAATCACGATAAACTTGCTGTTTTAAACTTGCAAAAACATAGAAAAACGCTGTTTTGAACTATTCAAACTGATAAATTCATGTTTCTTACGTTGGAAACGGTGGATTTTTGTGAAATCACGATAAAATTGCTGTTTTAAACTTGCAAAAACATTGAAAAACGCTGTTTTCAACTATTCAAACTAACAAATTCATGTTTCTTCCGTGCGAAACGGCGATTAATGAGAAATTACGATAAAATTGCTGTTTTAAACTTGCAAAAACATAGAAAAACGCTGTTTTAAACTATTCAAACTGGCAAATTCATGTTCCCTTCGTGTGAAACGGCGATTTTTGAGAAATGACGATAAAATTGCTGTTTTAAGCTTGCAAAAACATAGAAAAACGCTGTTTTGAACTATTCAAACTGACAAATTCATGTTTCTTTCGTGCGAAACGGCGATTTATGAGAAATGACGATAAAATTGCTGTTTTAAACTTGCAAAAACATAGAAAAACGCTGTTTTGAACTATTCAAACTGACAAATTCATGTTTCTTCGTGCGAAATGGCGATTTATGAGAAATGACGATAAAATTGCTGTTTTAAACTTGCAAAAACATAGAAAAACGCTGTTTTCAACTACTCAAACTGACAAATTCATGTTTCTTCCGTGCGAAACGGCGATTTATGAGAAATTACTATAAAATTGCTGTTATAAACTTGCAAAAACATAGAAAAACGCTGTTTTGAACTATTCAAACTGACAAATTCATGTTTCTTTCTTGTGAAACGGCGATTTATGAGAAATGACGATAAAATTGCTGTTTTAAACTTGCAAAAACATAGAAAAACGCTGTTTTGAACTATTCAAACTGACAAATTCATGTTTCTTACGTGTGAAACGGCGATTTATGAGAAATGCCGATAAAATTGCTGTTTTAAACTTGCAAAAACATAGAAAAACGCTGTTTTGAACTATTCAAACTGACAAATTCATGTTTCTTTCGTGCGAAACGGCGATTTATGAGAAATGACGATAAAATTGCTGTTTTAAACTTGCAAAAACATAGAAAAACGCTGTTTTCAAATATTCAAACTGATAAATTCATGTTTCTTACGTTCCAAACGGTGGATTTTTGTGAAATCACGATAAAATTGCTGTTTTAAACTTGCAAAAACATTGAAAAACGCTGTTTTCAACAATTCAAACTGACAAATTCATGTTTCTTCCGTGCGAAACGGCGATTTATGAGAAATTACGATAAAATTGCTGTTTTAAAATTGCAAAAACATAGAAAAACGCTGTTTTGATCTATTCAAACTGACAAATTCATGTTTCTTTCGTGTGAAACGGCGATTTATGAGAAATGACGATAAAATTGCTATTTTAAACTTGCAAAAACATAGAAAAACGCTGTTTTGAACTACTCAAACTGACAAATTCATGTTTCTTTCGTGCGAAACGGCGATTTATGATAAATGACGATAAAATTGCTGTTTTAAACTTGCAAAAACATAGAAAAACGCTGTTTTGAACTATTCAAACTGACAAATTCATGTTTCTTTCGTGTGAAACGGCGATTTATGAGAAATGACGTTAAAATTGCTGTTTTAAACTTGCAAAAATATAGAAAAACGCTGTTTTGAACTATTAAAACTGACAATTTCATGTTTCTTTCGTGCGAAACGGCGATTTATGAGAAATGACGATAAAATTGCTGTTTTAAACTTGCAAAAACATTGAAAAACGCTGTTTTCAACTATTCAAACTGATAAATTCATGTTTCTTACGTTCGAAACGGTGGATTTTTGTGAAATCACGATAAAATTGCTGTTTTAAACTTGCAAAAACATTGAAAAACGTTGTTTTCAACTATTCAAACTGACAAATTCATGTTTCTTCCGTGCTAAACGGCGATTTATGAGAAATTACGATAAAATTGCTGTTTTAAACTTGCAAAAACATAGAAAAACGCTGTTTTGAACTATTGAAACTGGTAAATTCATGTTTCTTTCGTGTGAAACGGCGATTTATGAGAAATGACGATAAAATTGCTGTTTTAAACTTGCAAAAACATAGGTTAAACGCTGTTTTGCCTATTCAAACTGACAAATTCATGTTTTTTTCGTGTGAAACGGCAATTTATGAGAAATGACGATAAAATTGCTGTTTTAAACTTGCAAAAACATAGAAAAACGCTGTTTTCAACTATTCAAACTGACAAATTCATGTTTCTTCCGTGCGAAACGGCGATTAATGAGAAATTACGATAAAATTGCTGTTTTAAACTTGCAAAAACATAGAAAAATGCTGTTTTAAACTATTCAAACTGGCAAATTCATGTTCCTTTCGTGTGAAACGGCGATTTATGAGAAATGACGATAAAATTGCTGTTTTAAACTTGCAAAAACATAGAAAAACGCTGTTTTGAACTACTCAAACTGACAAGTTCATGTTTCTTTCGTGCGAAACGGCGATTTATGATAAATGACGATAAAATTGCTGTTTTAAACTTGCAAAAACATAGAAAAACGCTGTTTTGAACAATTCAAACTGACAAATTCATGTTTCTTTCGTGTGAAACGGCGATTTATGAGAAATGACGTTAAAATTGCTATTTTAAACTTGCAAAAATATAGAAAAACGCTGTTTTGAACTATTCAAACTGACAAATTCATGTTTCTTTCGTGCGAAACGGCGATTTATGAGAAATGACGATAAAATTGCTGTTTTAAACTTGCAAAAACATAGAAAAACGCTGTTTTCAACTATTCAAACTGATAAATTCATGTTTCTTACGTTCGAAACGGTGGATTTTTGTGAAATCACGATAAAATTGCTGTTTTAAACTTGCAAAAACATTGAAAAACGTTGTTTTCAACTATTCAAACTGACAAATTCATGTTTCTTCCGTGCGAAACGGCGATTTATGAGAAATTACGATAAAATTGCTGTTTTAAACTTGCAAAAACATAGAAAAACGCTGTTTTGAACTATTCAAACTGGCAAATTCATGTTTCTTTCGTGTGAAACGGCGATTTATGAAAAATGACGATAAAATTGCTGTTTTAAACTTGCAAAAACATAGGTTAAACGCTGTTTTGCCTATTCAAACTGACAAATTCATGTTTCTTTCGTGTGAAACGGCGATTTATGAGAAATGACGATAAAATTGCTGTTTTAAACTTGCAAAAACATAGAAAAACGCTGTTTTGAACTATTCAAACTGACAAATTCATGTTTCTTTCGTGCGAAACGGCGATTTATGAGAAATGACGATAAAATTGCTGTTTTAAACTTGCAAAAACATAGAAAAACGCTGTTTTCAACTACTCAAACTGACAAATTCATGTTTCTTCCGTGCGAAACGGCGATTTATGAGAAATGACGATAAAATTGCTGTTTTAAACTTGCAAAAACATAGAAAAACGCTGTTTTCAACTATTCAAACTGATAAATTCATGTTTCTTACGTTCGAAACGGTGGATTTTTGTGAAATCACGATAAACTTGCTGTTTTAAACTTGCAAAAACATAGAAAAACGCTGTTTTGAACTATTCAAACTGATAAATTCATGTTTCTTACGTTGGAAACGGTGGATTTTTGTGAAATCACGATAAAATTGCTGTTTTAAACTTGCAAAAACATTGAAAAACGCTGTTTTCAACTATTCAAACTGACAAATTCATGTTTCTTCCGTGCGAAACGGCGATTAATGAGAAATTACGATAAAATTGCTGTTTTAAACTTGCAAAAACATAGAAAAACGCTGTTTTAAACTATTCAAACTGGCAAATTCATGTTCCCTTCGTGTGAAACGGCGATTTTTGAGAAATGACGATAAAATTGCTGTTTTAAGCTTGCAAAAACATAGAAAAACGCTGTTTTGAACTATTCAAACTGACAAATTCATGTTTCTTTCGTGCGAAACGGCGATTTATGAGAAATGACGATAAAATTGCTGTTTTAAACTTGCAAAAACATAGAAAAACGCTGTTTTGAACTATTCAAACTGACAAATTCATGTTTCTTCGTGCGAAATGGCGATTTATGAGAAATGACGATAAAATTGCTGTTTTAAACTTGCAAAAACATAGAAAAACGCTGTTTTCAACTACTCAAACTGACAAATTCATGTTTCTTCCGTGCGAAACGGCGATTTATGAGAAATGACGATAAAATTGCTGTTTTAAACTTGCAAAAACATAGAAAAACGCTGTTTTCAACTATTCAAACTGATAAACTCATGTTTCTTACGTTCGAAACGGTGGATTTTTGTGAAATCACGATAAAATTGCTGTTTTAAACTTGCAAAAATATAGAAAAACGCTGTTTTTCAACTATTCAAACTGACAAATTCATGTTTCTTTTGTGTGAAACGGCGATTTATGAGAAATGACGATAAAATTGCTGTTTTAAGCTTGCAAAAACATAGAAAAACGCTGTTTTGAACTATTCAAACTGACAAATTCATGTTTCTATCGTGCGAAACGGCGATTTATGAGAAATGACGATAAAATTGCTGTTTTAAACTTGCAAAAACATAGAAAAACGCTGTTTTCAACTACTCAAACTGACAAATTCATGTTTCTTCCGTGCGAAACGGCTATTTATGAGAAATGACGATAAAATTGCTGTTTAAACTTGCAAAAACATAGAAAAACGCTGTTTTCAACTATTCAAACTGATAAATTCATGTTTCTTACGTTCGAAACGGTGGATTTTTGTGAAATCACGATAAACTTGCTGTTTTAAACTTGCAAAAACATAGAAAACGCTGTTTTGAACTATTCAAACTGATAAATTCATGTTTCTTACGTTGAAAACGGCGGATTTTTGTGAAATCACGATAAAATTGCTGTTTTAAACTTGCAAAAACATTGAAAAACGCTGCTTTCAACTATTCAAACTGACAAATTCATGTTTCTTCCGTGCGAAACGGCGATTAATGAGAAATTACGATAAAATTGCTGTTTTAAACTTGCAAAAACATAGAAAAACGCTGTTTTAAACTATTCAAACTGGCAAATTCATGTTCCCTTCGTGTGAAACGGCGATTTATGAGAAATGACGATAAAATTGCTGTTTTAAACTTGCAAAAACATAGAAAAACGCTGTTTTGAACTATTCAAACTGACAAATTCATGTTTCTTACGTTCGAAACGGTGGATTTTTGTGAAATCACGATTAAATTGCTGTTTTAAACTTGCAAAAACCTAGAAAACGCTGTTTTGAACTATCCAAACTGACAAATTCAGTTTTGTGGTTTGGGGTTCGAGGTTTGATGTTTGGGGTTGAGGTTTGGGGTTTGAGGTTTGGGGTTCGCGGATTGAGGTTTGGGTTTGGGGTTCGGTGTTTGAGGTTTGGGGTTCGCGGTTTGAGGTTTGGGGTTGGGGTTCGGTGTTTGAGGTTTGGGGTTTGGAGTTCGAGGTTTGAGGTTTGGGGTTCGAGGTTTGAGGTTTGGGGTTTGGGGTTTGAGGTTTGGGGTTGGGGGTTCGAGTTTTGGGCTTTGGGGTTGAGGTTTGGGGTTGAGGTTTAGGGTTAAAGTTTGGGGTTGAGGTTTGGGGTTGAGGTTTGGGGTTGAGGTTTGGGGTTGAAGCTTGGGGTTGAGGTTTGGGGTTAAGGTTTGGGGTTTTAGGTTAGGGATTTGGGGTTCGAAGTTTGAGGTTTGGGGTTTGAGGTTTGGGGTTGGGGGTTCGAGTTTTGTGGTTTGGAGTTGAGGTTTTAAACTTGCAAAAACATTGAAAAACGCTGTTTTCAACTATTCAAACTGACAAATTCATGTTTATTCCGTGCAAAACGGCGATTTATGAGAAATTACGATAAAATTGCTGTTTTAAACTTGCAAAAACATAGAAAAACGCTGTTTTGAACTATTCAAACTGACAAATTCATGTTTCTTTCGAACGAAACGGCGATTTGTGAGAAATGACGATAAAATTGCTGTTTTAAACTTGCAAAAACATAGAAAAACGCTGTTTTGAACTATTCAAACTGACAAATTCATGTTTCTTTCTGGCGAAACGGCGATTTATGATAAATGACGATAAAATTGCTGTTTTAAACTTGCAAAAACATAGAAAAACGCTGTTTTGAACTATTCAAACGGACAAATTCATGTTTCTTTCGTGTGAAACGGCGATTTATGAGAAATGACGATAAAATTGCTGTTTTAAACTTGCAAAAACAGAAAAACGCTGTTTTGAACTATTCAAACTGACAAATTCATGTTTCTTTCGTGCGAAACGGCGATTTATGAGAAATGACGATAAAATTGCTGTTTTAAACTTGCAAAAACATAGAAAAACGCTGTTTTGAACTATTCAAACGGACAAATTCATGTTTCTTTCATGTGAAACGGCGATTTATGAGAAATGACGATAAAATTGCTGTTTTAAACTTGCAAAAACATAGAAAAACGCTGTTTTGAACTATTTAAACTGACAAATTCATGTTTCTTTCGTGCGAAACGGCGATTTATGAGAAATGACGATAAAATTGCTGTTTTAAACTTGCAAAAACATAGAAAAACGCTGTTTTGACTATTCAAACTGACAAATTCATGTTTCTTTCGTATAAAACGGCGATTTATGAGAAATGACGATTAAATTGCTGTTTTAAACTTGCAAAAACATAGAAAAACGCTGTTTTGAACTATTCAAACTGACAAATTCATGTTTCTTACGTGTGAAACGGCGATTTATGAGAAATGACGATAAAATTGCTGTTTTAAACTTGCAAAAACATAGAAAAACGCTGTTTTGAACTATTCAAACTGACAAATTCATGTTTCTTTCGTGCGAAACGGCGATTTATGAGAAATGACGATAAAATTGCTGTTTAAACTTGCAAAAACATAGAAAAACGCTGTTTTCAACTATTCAAACTGATAAATTCATGTTTCTTACGTTCGAAACGGTGGATTTTTGTGAAATCACGATAAAATTGCTGTTTTAAACTTGCAAAAACATAGAAAAACGCTGTTTTGAACTACTCAAACTGACAAATTCATGTTTCTTCCGTGCGAAACGGCGATTTATGAGAAATTACTATAAAATTGCTGTTATAAACTTGCAAAAACATAGAAAAACGCTGTTTTGATCTATTCAAACTGACAAATTCATGTTTCTTTCGTGTGAAACGGCGATTTATGAGAAATGACGATAAAATTGCTGTTTAAACTTGCAAAAACATAGAAAAACGCTGTTTTCAACTAATCAAACTGATCAATTCATGTTTCTTACGTTCGAAACGGTGGATTTTTGTGAAATCAAGAAAACTTGCTGTTTTAAACTTGCAAAAACATAGAAAAACGCTGTTTTGAACTATTCAAACTGATAAATTCATGTTTCTTACGTTGGAAACGGTGGATTTTTGTGAAATCACGATAAAATTGCTGTTTTAAACTTGCAAAAACATTGAAAAACGCTGTTTTCAACTATTCAAACTAACAAATTCATGTTTCTTCCGTGCGAAACGGCGATTAATGAGAAATTACGATAAAATTGCTGTTTTAAACTTGCAAAAACATAGAAAAACGCTGTTTTAAACTATTCAAACTGGCAAATTCATGTTCCTTTCGTGTGAAACGGCGATTTATGAGAAATGACGATAAAATTGCTGTTTTAAACTTGCAAAAACATATAAAACCGCTGTTTTGAACTACTCAAACTGACAAATTCATGTTTCTTTCGTGCGAAACGGCGATTTATGATAAATGACGATAAAATTGCTGTTTTAAACTTGCAAAAACATAGAAAAACGCTGTTTTGAACTATTCAAACTGACAAATTCATGTTTCTTTCGTGTGAAACGGCGATTTATGAGAAATGACGTTAAAATTGCTGTTTTAAACTTGCAAAAATATAGAAAAACGCTGTTTTGAACTATTCAAACTGACAAATTCATGTTTCTTTCGTGCGAAACGGCGATTTATGAAAAATGACAATAAAATTGCTGTTTTAAACTTGCAAAAACATAGAAAAACGCTGTTTTCAACTATTCAAACTGATAAATTCATGTTTCTTACGTTCGAAACGGTGGATTTTTGTGAAATCACGATAAAATTGCTGTTTTAAACTTGCAAAAACATTGAAAAACGTTGTTTTCAACTATTCAAACTGACAAATTCATGTTTCTTCCGTGCGAAACGGCGATTTATGAGAAATTACGATAAAATTGCTGTTTTAAACTTGCAAAAACATAGAAAAACGCTGTTTTGAACTATTCAAACTGGCAAATTCATGTTTCTTTCGTGTGAAACGGCGATTTATGAGAAATGACGATAAAATTGCTGTTTTAAACTTGCAAAAACATAGGTTAAACGCTGTTTTGCCTATTCAAACTGACAAATTCATGTTTCTTTCGTGTGAAACGGCGATTTATGAGAAATGACGATAAAATTGCTGTTTTAAACTTGCAAAAACATAGAAAAACGCTGTTTTGAACTATTCAAACTGACAAATTCATGTTTCTTTCGTGTGAAACGGCGATTTATGAGAAATGACGATAAAATTGCTGTTTTAAACTTGCAAAAACATTGAATAACGATGTTTTTAACTATTCAAACTGACAAATTCATGTTTCTTCCGTGCGAAACGGCGATTTATGAGAAATTACTATAAAATTGCTGTTTTAAACTTGCAAAAACATAGAAAAACGCTGTTTTGAACTATTCAAACTGACAAATTCATGTTTCTTTCGTGTGAAACGGCGATTTATGAGAAATGACGATAAAATTGCTGTTTTAAACTTGCAAAAACATAGAAAAACGCTGTTTTGAACTATTCAAACTGACAAATTCATGTTTCTTTTGTGTGAAACGGCGATTTATGAGAAATGACGATAAAATTGCTGTTTTAAGCTTGCAAAAACATAGAAAAACGCTGTTTTGAACTATTCAAACTGACAAATTTAAGTTTCTTTCGTGCGAAACGGCGATTTATGAGAAATGACGATAAAATTGCTGTTTTAAACTTGCAAAAACATAGAAAAACGCTGTTTTCAACTACTAAAACTGACAAATTCATGTTTCTTCCGTGCGAAACGGCGATTTATGAGAAATGACGATAAAATTGCTGTTTTAAACTTGCAAAAACATAGAAAAACGCTGTTTTCAACAATTCAAACTGATAAATTCATGTTTCTTACGTTCGAAACGGTGGATTTTTGTGAAATCACGATAAACTTGCTGTTTTAAACTTGCAAAAACATAGAAAAACGCTGTTTTGAACTATTCAAACTGACAAATTCATGTTTCTTTCGTGTGAAACGGCGATTTATGAGAAATGACTATAAAATTGCTGTTTTAAACTTGCAAAAACATAGAAAAACGCTGTTTTGAACTATTCAAACTGACAAATTCATGTTTCTTTTGTGTGAAACGGCGATTTATGAGAAATGACGATAAAATTGCTGTTTTAAGCTTGCAAAAACATAGAAAAAAACGCTGTTTTGAACTATTCAAACTGACAAATTTATGTTTCTTTCGTGCGAAAACGGCGATTTATGAGAAATGACGATAAAATTGCTGTTTTAAAACTTGCAAAAACATAGAAAAACGCTGTTTTGAAACTATTCAAACTGATAAATTCATGTTTCTTACGTTGGAAACGGTGGATTTTTGTGAAATCACGATAAAATTGCTGTTTTTAAACTTGCAAAAACATTGAAAAAACGCTGTTTTCAACTATTCAAACTGACAAATTCATGTTTCTTCCCGTGCGAAAACGGCGATTAATGAGAAATTACGATAAATTGCTGTTTTAAACTTGCCAAAAACATAGAAAAACGCTGTTTTAAAACTATTCAAACTGGCAAATTCATGTTCCTTTCGTGTGAAACGGCGATTTATGAGAAATGACGATAAAATTGCTGTTTTAAAACTTGCAAAACATTGAATAACGATGTTTTTAACTATTCAAACTGACAAATTCATGTTTTCTTCCGTGCGAAACGGCGATTTATGAGAAATTTACTATAAAATTGCTGTTTTAAAACTTGCAAAAACATTGAAAAACGCTGTTTTGAACTATTCAAACTGACAAATTCATGTTTCTTTCGTGTGAAACGGCGATTTATGAGAAATGACGATAAAATTGCTGTTTTAAACTTGCAAAAACATAGAAAAAACGCTGTTTTGAAACTATTCAAACTGACAAATTCATGTTTCTTTCTGGCGAAACGGCGATTTATGATAAATGACGATAAAATTGCTGTTTTAAACTTGCAAAAACATAGAAAAAACGCTGTTTTGAAACTATTCAAACGGACAAATTCATGTTTCTTTCGTGTGAAACGGCGATTTATGAGAAATGACGATAAATTGCTGTTTTAAACTTGCAAAAACAGAAAAACGCTGTTTTGAACTATTCAAACTGACAAATTCATGTTTCTTTCGTGCGAAACGGCGATTTATGAGAAATGACGATAAAATTGCTGTTTTAAACTTGCCAAAAACATAGAAAAACGCTGTTTTGAAACTATTCAAACGGACAAATTCATGTTTCTTTCATGTGAAACGGCGATTTATGAGAAATGGACGATAAAATTGCTGTTTTAAACTTGCAAAAAACATAGAAAAAACGCTGTTTTGAACTATTTAAAACTGACAAATTCATGTTTCTTTCGTGCGAAACGGCGATTTATGAGAAATGACGATAAAATTGCTGTTTTAAACTTGCAAAAACATAAGAAAAAACGCTGTTTTTTGACTATTCAAACTGACAAATTCATGTTTCTCTTTCGTATAAAACGGCGATTTATGAGAAAATGACGATTAAATTGCTGTTTTAAACTTGCAAAAACATAGAAAAACGCTGTTTTGAACTATTCAAACTGACAAATTCATGTTTTCTTACGTGTGAAACGGCGATTTATGAAAAATGACGATAAAAATTGCTGTTTTAAACTTGCAAAAAAACATAGAAAAAACGCTGTTTTGAACTATTCAAACTGAAAAATTCATGTTTCTTTCGTGCGAAAACGGCGATTTATGAGAAATGACGATAAAATTGCTGTTTAAACTTGCAAAAAACATAGAAAAACGCTGTTTTCAACTATTCAAAACTGATAAATTCATGTTTCCTACGTTCGAAACGGTGGATTTTTGTGAAATCACGATAAAATTGCTGTTTTAAACTTGCAAAAACAAAGAAAAACGCTGTTTTGAACTACTCAAACTGACAAATTCATGTTTCTTCCGTGCGAAACGGCGATTTATGAGAAATTACTATAAAATTGCTGTTATAAACTTGCAAAAACATAGAAAAAAACGCTGTTTTGATCTATTCAAACTGACAAATTCATGTTTTCTTCGTGTGAAACGGCGATTTATGAGAAAATGACGATAAAATTGCTGTTTAAACTTGCAAAAACATAGAAAAACGCTGTTTTCAACTAATCAAACTGATCAATTCATGTTTCTTACGTTCGAAACGGTGGATTTTTGTGAAATCAAGAAAACTTGCTGTTTTAAACTTGCAAAAACATAGAAAAAACGCTGTTTTTGAACTATTCAAACTGATAAATTCATGTTTCTTACGTTGGAAACGGTGGATTTTTGTGAAATCACGATAAAATTGCTGTTTTAAACTTGCAAAAAACATTGAAAAAACGCTGTTTTCAACTATTCAAACTAACAAATTTCATGTTTCTTCCGTGCGAAACGGCGATTAATGAGAAATTACGATAAAATTGCTGTTTTAAACTTGCAAAAACATAGAAAAACGCTGTTTTAAACTATTCAAACTGGCAAATTCATGTTCCTTTCGTGTGAAACGGCGATTTATGAGAAATGACGATAAAATTGCTGTTTTAAACTTGCAAACACATATAAAACCCGCTGTTTTGAACTACTCAAAACTGACAAATTCATGTTTCTTTCGTGCGAAACGGCGATTTATGATAAATGACGATAAAATTGCTGTTTTAAAACTTGCAAAAAACTAGAAAAACGCTGTTTTGAACTATTCAAACTGACAATTTCATGTTCTTTCGTGTGAAAACGGCGATTTATGAGAAATGACGTTAAAAATTGCTGTTTTAAACTTGCAAAAATATAGAAAAACGCTGTTTTGAACTATTCAAACTGACAAATTCATGTTTCTTTCGTGCGAAACGGCGATTTATGAGAAATGACAATAAAATTGCTGTTTTTAAACTTGCAAAAACATAGAAAAACGCTGTTTTTCAACTATTCAAAACTGATAAATTCATGTTTCTTACGTTCGAAAACGGTGGATTTTTGTGAAATCACGATAAAATTGCTGTTTTAAAACTTGCAAAAACATTGAAAAAACGTTGTTTTCAACTATTCAAACTGACAAATTCATGTTTCTTCCGTGCGAAACGGCGATTTATGAGAAATTACGATAAAATTGCTGTTTTAAACTTGCAAAAACATAGAAAAAACGCTGTTTTTGAACTATTCAAACTGGCAAATTCATGTTTCTTTCGTGTGAAACGGCGATTTATGAGAAATGACGATAAAATTGCTGTTTTAAACCTTGCAAAAACATAGGTTAAACGCTGTTTTGCCTATTCAAACTGACAAATTCATGTTTCTTTCGTGTGAAACGGCGATTTATGAGAAAATGACGATAAAATTGCTGTTTTAAACTTGCAAAAACATAGAAAAACGCTGTTTTGAACTATTCAAACTGACAAATTCATGTTTCTTTCGTGTGAAACGGCGATTTATGAGAAATGACGATAAAATTGCTGTTTTAAACTTGCAAAAACATTGAATAACGATGTTTTTAACTATTCAAACTGACAAATCATGTTTCTTCCGTGCGAAACGGCGATTTATGAGAAATTACTATAAAATTGCTGTTTTAAAACTTGCAAAAAACATAGAAAAACGCTGTTTTGAACTATTCAAACTGACAAATTCATGTTTCTTTCGTGTGAAACGGCGATTTATGAGAAATGACGATAAAATTGCTGTTTTTAAAACTTGCAAAAAACATAGAAAAAACGCTGTTTTGAACTATTCAAACTGACAAATTCATGTTTCTTTTGTGTGAAACGGCGATTTATGAGAAATGACGATAAAATTGCTGTTTTAAGCTTGCAAAAAAACATAGAAAAAACGCTGTTTTGAACTATTCAAACTGACAAATTTAAGTTTCTTTCGTGCGAAACGGCGATTTATGAGAAATGACGATAAAATTGCTGTTTTAAACTTGCAAAAACATAGAAAAAACGCTGTTTTCAACTACTAAAACTGACAAATTCATGTTTCTTCCGTGCGAAACGGCGATTTATGAGAAATGACGATAAAATTGCTGTTTTAAAACTTGCAAAAACATAGAAAAAACGCTGTTTTCAACAATTCAAACTGATAAATTCATGTTTCTTACGTTCGAAACGGTGGATTTTTGTGAAATCACGATAAACTTGCTGTTTTAAAACTTGCAAAAACATAGAAAAACGCTGTTTTGAACTATTCAAACTGGACAAATTCATGTTTCTTTCGTGTGAAACGGCGATTTATGAGAAATGACGATAAAATTGCTGTTTTAAACTTGCAAAAACATAGAAAAACGCTGTTTTGAACTATTCAAACTGACAAATTCATGTTTCTTTTGTGTGAAACGGCGATTTATGAGAAATGACGATAAAATTGCTGTTTTAAGCTTGCAAAAACATAGAAAAAACGCTGTTTTGAACTATTCAAACTGACAAATTTATGTTTCTTTCGTGCGAAACGGCGATTTATGAGAAATGACGATAAAATTGCTGTTTTAAACTTGCAAAAACATAGAAAAACGCTGTTTTTGAACTATTCAAACTGATAAATTCATGTTTCTTACGTTAGAAACGGTGGATTTTTGTGAAATCACGATAAAATTGCTGTTTTAAACTTGCAAAAACATTGAAAAACGCTGTTTTCAACTATTCAAACTGACAAATTCATGTTTCTTCCGTGCGAAACGGCGATTAATGAGAAATTACGATAAAATTGCTGTTTTAAACTTGCAAAAAACATAGAAAAACGCTGTTTTTAAAACTATTCAAACTGGCAAATTCATGTTCCTTTCGTGTGAAAACGGCGATTTTATGAGAAATGACGATAAAATTGCTGTTTTAAACTTGCAAAAACATTGAATAACGATGTTTTTAACTATTCAAACTGACAAATTCATGTTTCTTCCGTGCGAAACGGCGATTTATGAGAAATTACTATAAAATTGCTGTTTTAAACTTGCAAAAACATTGAAAAACGCTGTTTTGAACTATTCAAACTGACAAATTCATGTTTCTTTCGTGTGAAAACGGCGATTTATGAGAAATGACGATAAAATTGCTGTTTTAAACTTGCAAAAACATAGAAAAAACGCTGTTTTGAACTATTCAAACTGACAAATTCATGTTTTCTTTTGTGGTGAAAACGGCGATTTATGAGAAATGACGATAAAATTGCTGTTTTAAGCTTGCAAAAACATAGAAAAACCGCTGTTTTGAACTATTCAAACTGACAAATTTAAGTTTCTTTCGTGCGAAACGGCGATTTATGAGAAATGACGATAAAATTGCTGTTTTAAACTTGCAAAAACATAGAAAAAACGCTGTTTTCAACTACTAAAACTGACAAATTCATGTTTCTTCCGTGCGAAACGGCGATTTATGAGAAATGACGATAAAATTGCTGTTTTAAACTTGCAAAAACATAGAAAAACGCTGTTTTCAACAATTCAAACTGATAAATTCATGTTTCTTACGTTCGAAACGGTGGATTTTTGTGAAATCACGATAAACTTGCTGTTTTAAACTTGCAAAAACATAGAAAAACGCTGTTTTGAAACTATTCAAACTGACAAATTCATGTTTCTTTTCGTGTGAAACGGCGATTTATGAGAAATGACGATAAAATTGCTGTTTTTAAACTTGCAAAAACATAGAAAAACGCTGTTTTGAACTATTCAAACTGACAAATTCATGTTTCTTTTGTGTGAAACGGCGATTTATGAGAAATGACGATAAAATTGCTGTTTTAAGCTTGCAAAAAACATAGAAAAACGCTGTTTTGAACTATTCAAACTGACAAAATTTATGTTTCTTTCGTGCGAAACGGCGATTTATGAGAAATGACGATAAAATTGCTGTTTTAAACTTGCAAAAACATAGAAAAACGCTGTTTTGAACTATTCAAACTGATTAAATTCATGTTTCTTACGTTGGAAACGGTGGATTTTTGTGAAATCACGATAAAATTGCTGTTTTTAAACTTGCAAAAACATTGAAAAACGCTGTTTTCAACTATTCAAAACTAACAAATTCATGTTTTCTTCCGTGCGAAACGGCGATTAATGAGAAATTACGATAAAATTGCTGTTTTAAACTTGCAAAAAACATAGAAAAAACGCTGTTTTAAACTAATTCAAACTGGCAAATTCATGTTCCTTTCGTGTGAAACGGCGATTTATGAGAAATGACGATAAAATTGCTGTTTTAAACTTGCAAAAACATATAAAAACCGCTGTTTTGAACTACTCAAACTGACAAATTCATGTTTCTTTCGTGCGAAACGGCGATTTATGATAAATGACGATAAAATTGCTGTTTTAAACTTGCAAAAACATAGAAAAACGCTGTTTTGAACTATTCAAACTGACAATTTCATGTTTCTTTCGTGTGAAACGGCGATTTATGAGAAATGACGTTAAAATTGCTGTTTTAAACTTGCAAAAATATAGAAAAAAACGCTGTTTTGAACTATTCAAACTGACAAATTCATGTTTCTTTCGTGCGAAACGGCGATTTATGAGAAATGACAATAAAATTGCTGTTTTAAAACTTGCAAAAACATAGAAAAACGCTGTTTTCAACTATTCAAACTGATAAATTCATGTTTCTTACGTTCGAAACGGTGGATTTTTGTGAAATCACGATAAAATTGCTGTTTTAAACTTGCAAAAACATTGAAAAACGTTGTTTTCAACTATTCAAACTGACAAATTCATGTTTCTTCCGTGCGAAACGGCGATTTATGAGAAATTACGATAAAATTGCTGTTTTAAACTTGCAAAAACATAGAAAAAACGCTGTTTTGAACTATTCAAACTGGCAAATTCATGTTTCTTTCGTGTGAAACGGCGATTTATGAGAAATGACGATAAAATTGCTGTTTTAAACTTGCAAAAACATAGGTTAAACGCTGTTTTGCCCTATTCAAACTGACAAATTCATGTTTCTTTCGTGTGAAACGGCGATTTATGAGAAATGACGATAAAATTGCTGTTTTAAACTTGCAAAAACATAGAAAAACGCTGTTTTGAACTATTCAAACTGACAAATTCATGTTTCTTTCGTGTGAAACGGCGATTTATGAGAAATGACGATAAAATTGCTGTTTTAAACTTGCAAAAACATTGAATAACGATGTTTTTAAACTATTCAAACTGACAAATTCATGTTCTTCCGTGCGAAACGGCGATTTATGAGAAATTACTATAAAATTGCTGTTTTAAACTTGCAAAAACATAGAAAAAACGCTGTTTTGAACTATTCAAACTGACAAATTCATGTTTCTTTCGTGTGAAACGGCGATTTATGAGAAATGACGATAAAATTGCTGTTTTAAACTTGCAAAAACATAGAAAAAACGCTGTTTTGAACTATTCAAACTGACAAATTCATGTTTCTTTTGTGTGAAACGGCGATTTATGAGAAATGACGATAAAATTGCTGTTTTAAGCTTGCAAAAACATAGAAAAACGCTGTTTTGAACTATTCAAACTGACAAATTTAAGTTTCTTTCGTGCGAAACGGCGATTTATGAGAAATGACGATAAAATTGCTGTTTTAAACTTGCAAAAACATAGAAAAAACGCTGTTTTCAACTACTAAAACTGACAAATTCATGTTTCTTCCGTGCGAAACGGCGATTTATGAGAAATGACGATAAAATTGCTGTTTTAAACTTGCAAAAACATAGAAAAACGCTGTTTTCAACAATTCAAACTGATAAATTCATGTTTCTTACGTTCGAAACGGTGGATTTTTGTGAAATCACGATAAACTTGCTGTTTTAAACTTGCAAAACATAGAAAAACGCTGTTTTGAACTATTCAAACTGACAAATTCATGTTTCTTTCGTGTGAAACGGCGATTTATGAGAAATGACGATAAAATTGCTGTTTTAAACTTGCAAAAACATAGAAAAACGCTGTTTTGAACTATTCAAACTGACAAATTCATGTTTCTTTTGTGTGAAACGGCGATTTATGAGAAATGACGATAAAATTGCTGTTTTAAGCTTGCAAAAACATAGAAAAACGCTGTTTTGAACTATTCAAACTGACAAATTTATGTTTCTTTCGTGCGAAACGGCGATTTATGAGAAATGACGATAAAATTGCTGTTTTAAAACTTGCAAAAACATAGAAAAACGCTGTTTTGAACTATTCAAACTGATAAATTCATGTTTCTTACGTAGAAACGGTGGATTTTTGTGAAATCACGATAAAATTGCTGTTTTAAACTTGCAAAAACATTGAAAAACGCTGTTTTCAACTATTCAAACTGACAAATTCATGTTTCTTCCGTGCGAAACGGCGATTAATGAGAAATTACGATAAAATTGCTGTTTTAAACTTGCAAAAAACATAGAAAAACGCTGTTTTAAACTATTCAAACTGGCAAATTCATGTTCCTTTCGTGTGAAACGGCGATTTATGAGAAATGACGATAAAATTGCTGTTTTAAAACTTGCAAAAACATTGAATAACGATGTTTTTAACTATTCAAACTGACAAATTCATGTTTCTTCCGTGCGAAACGGCGATTTATGAGAAATTACTATAAAATTGCTGTTTTAAACTTGCAAAAACATTGAAAAACGCTGTTTTGAACTATTCAAACTGACAAATTCATGTTTCTTTCGTGTGAAACGGCGATTTTATGAGAAATGACGATAAAATTGCTGTTTTAAACTTGCAAAAACATAGAAAAAACGCTGTTTTGAACTATTCAAACTGACAAATTCATGTTTTCTTTTGTGTGAAACGGCGATTTATGAGAAATGACGATAAAATTGCTGTTTTTAAGCTTGCAAAAACATAGAAAAACGCTGTTTTGAACTATTCAAACTGACAAATTTAAGTTTCTTTCGTGCGAAACGGCGATTTATGAGAAATGACGATAAAATTGCTGTTTTAAACTTGCAAAAACATAGAAAAAACGCTGTTTTGAACTATTCAAACTGATAAATTAATGTTTCTTACGTTGGAAACGGTGGATTTTTGTGAAATCACGATAAAATTGCTGTTTTAAACTTGCAAAAACATTGAAAAAACGCTGTTTTCAACTATTCAAACTAACAAATTCATGTTTTCTTCCGTGCGAAACGGCGATTAATGAGAAATTACGATAAAATTGCTGTTTTAAACTTGCAAAAACATAGAAAAAACGCTGTTTTAAACTATTCAAACTGGCAAATTCATGTTCCTTTCGTGTGAAACGGCGATTTATGAGAAATGACGATAAAATTGCTGTTTTAAACTTGCAAAAACATATAAAACCGCTGTTTTTGAACTACTCAAACTGACAAATTCATGTTTCTTTCGTGCGAAACGGGCGATTTATGATAAATGACGATAAAATTGCTGTTTTAAACTTGCAAAAACATAGAAAAACGCTGTTTTGAACTATTCAAACTGACAATTTCATGTTTCTTTCGTGTGAAACGGCGATTTATGAGAAATGACGTTAAAATTGCTGTTTTAAAACTTGCAAAAATATAGAAAAACGCTGTTTTGAACTATTCAAACTGACAAATTCATGTTTCTTTCGTGCGAAACGGCGATTTATGAGAAATGACAATAAAATTGCTGTTTTAAAACTTGCAAAAACATAGAAAAACGCTGTTTTCAACTATTCAAAACTGATAAATTCATGTTTCCTTACGTTCGAAACGGTGGATTTTTGTGAAATCACGATAAAATTGCTGTTTTAAACTTGCAAAAACATTGAAAAACGTTGTTTTCAACTATTCAAACTGACAAATTCATGTTTCTTCCGTGCGGAAACGGCGATTTATGAGAAATTACGATAAAATTGCTGTTTTAAAACTTGCAAAAACATAGAAAAACGCTGTTTTGAACTATTCAAACTGGCAAATTCATGTTTCTTTCGTGTGAAACGGCGATTTATGAGAAATGACGATAAAATTGCTGTTTTTAAACTTGCAAAAACATAGGTTAAACGCTGTTTTGCCTATTCAAACTGACAAATTCATGTTTCTTTCGTGTGAAACGGCGATTTTATGAGAAATGACGATAAAATTGCTGTTTTAAACTTGCAAAAACATAGAAAAACGCTGTTTTGAACTATTCAAACTGACAAATTCATGTTTCTTTCGTGTGAAACGGCGATTTATGAGAAATGACGATAAAATTGCTGTTTTAAACTTGCAAAAACATTGAATAACGATGTTTTTAACTATTCAAACTGACAAATTCATGTTTCTTCCGTGCGAAACGGCGATTTATGAGAAATTACTATAAAATTGCTGTTTTAAACTTGCAAAAACATAGAAAAAAACGCTGTTTTGAACTATTCAAACTGACAAATTCATGTTTCTTTCGTGTGAAACGGCGATTTATGAGAAATGACGATAAAATTGCTGTTTTAAACTTGCAAAAACATAGAAAAACGCTGTTTTGAACTATTCAAACTGACAAATTCATGTTTCTTTTGTGTGAAACGGCGATTTATGAGAAATGACGATAAAATTGCTGTTTTAAGCTTGCAAAAACATAGAAAAAACGCTGTTTTGAACTATTCAAACTGACAAATTTAAGTTTCTTTCGTGCGAAACGGCGATTTATGAGAAATGACGATAAAATTGCTGTTTTAAACTTGCAAAAACATAGAAAAAACGCTGTTTTCAACTACTAAAACTGACAAATTCATGTTTCTTCCGTGCGAAACGGCGATTTATGAGAAATGACGATAAAATTGCTGTTTTAAACTTGCAAAAACATAGAAAAACGCTGTTTTCAACAATTCAAACTGATAAATTCATGTTTCTTACGTTCGAAACGGTGGATTTTTGTGAAATCACGATAAACCTTGCTGTTTTAAACTTGCAAAAACATAGAAAAAACGCTGTTTTGAAACTATTCAAACTGACAAATTCATGTTTCTTTCGTGTGAAACGGCGATTTATGAGAAATGACGATAAAAATTGCTGTTTTAAAACTTGCAAAAACATAGAAAAACGCTGTTTTGAACTATTCAAACTGACAAATTCATGTTTCTTTTGTGTGAAACGGCGATTTATGAGAAATGACGATAAAATTGCTGTTTTAAGCTTGCAAAAACATAGAAAAAACGCTGTTTTGAACTATTCAAACTGACAAATTTATGTTTCTTTCGTGCGAAACGGCGATTTATGAGAAATGACGATAAAATTGCTGTTTTAAACTTGCAAAAAACATAGAAAAAACGCTGTTTTGAACTATTCAAACTGATAAATTCATGTTTCTTACGTTAGAAACGGTGGATTTTTGTGAAATCACGATAAAATTGCTGTTTTAAACTTGCAAAAACATTGAAAAAACGCTGTTTTCAACTATTCAAAACTGACAAATTCATGTTTCTTCCGTGCGAAACGGCGATTAATGAGAAATTACGATAAAATTGCTGTTTTAAACTTGCAAAAACATAGAAAAAACGCTGTTTTTAAACTATTCAAACTGGCAAATTCATGTTCCTTTCGTGTGAAACGGCGATTTATGAGAAATGACGATAAAAATTGCTGTTTTAAACTTGCAAAAAACATTGAATAACGATGTTTTTAACTATTCAAACTGACAAATTCATGTTTCTTCCGTGCGAAACGGCGATTTATGAGAAATTACTATAAAATTGCTGTTTTAAACTTGCAAAAACATTGAAAAACGCTGTTTTGAACTATTCAAACTGACAAATTCATGTTTCTTTCGTGTGAAACGGCGATTTATGAGAAATGACGATAAAATTGCTGTTTTAAACTTGCAAAAAACATAGAAAAAACGCTGTTTTGAACTATTCAAACTGACAAATTCATGTTTCTTTTTGTGTGAAACGGCGATTTATGAGAAATGACGATAAAATTGCTGTTTTTAGCTTGCAAAAACATAGAAAAAACGCTGTTTTGAACTATTCAAACTGACAAATTTTAAGTTTCTTTCGTGCGAAACGGCGATTTATGAGAAATGACGATAAAATTGCTGTTTTAAACTTGCAAAAACATAGAAAAACGCTGTTTTCAACTACTAAAACTGACAAATTCATGTTTTCTTCCGTGCGAAACGGCGATTTATGAGAAATGACGATAAAATTGCTGTTTTAAACTTGCAAAAACATAGAAAAACGCTGTTTTCAAACAATTCAAACTGATAAAATTCATGTTTCTTACGTTCGAAACGGTGGATTTTTGTGAAATCACGATAAACTTGCTGTTTTAAAACTTGCAAAAACATAGAAAAAACGCTGTTTTGAACTATTCAAAACTGACAAATTCATGTTTCTTTCGTGTGAAACGGCGATTTATGAGAAATGACGATAAAATTGCTGTTTTAAACTTGCAAAAACATAGAAAAACGCTGTTTTGAACTATTCAAACTGACAAATTCATGTTTCTTTTGTGTGAAACGGCGATTTATGAGAAATGACGATAAAATTGCTGTTTTTAAGCTTGCAAAAACATAGAAAAACGCTGTTTTGAACTATCGGTGGATTTTTGTGAAATCACGATAAAATTGCTGTTTTAAACTTGCAAAAACATTGAAAAACGCTGTTTTCAACTATTCAAACTGACAAATTCATGTTTCTTCCGTGCGAAACGGCGATTAATGAGAAATTACGATAAAATTGCTGTTTTAAACTTGCAAAAACATAGAAAAACGCTGTTTTAAACTATTCAAACTGGCAAATTCATGTTCCTTTCGTGTGAAACGGCGATTTATGAGAAATGACGATAAAATTGCTGTTTTAAACTTGCAAAAACATATAAAAAACGCTGTTTTGAACTACTCAAACTGACAAATTTATGTTTCTTTCGTGCGAAACGGCGATTTATGATAAATGACGATAAAATTGCTGTTTTAAACTTGCAAAAACATAGAAAAACGCTGTTTTGAACTATTCAAACTGACAAATTCATGTTTCTTTCGTGTGAAACGGCGATTTATGAGAAATGACGTTAAAATTGCTGTTTTAAACTTGCAAAAATATAGAAAAACGCTGTTTTGAACTATTCAAACTGACAAATTCATGTTTCTTTCGTGCGAAACGGCGATTTATGAGAAATGACGATAAAATTGCTGTTTTAAACTTGCAAAAACATATAAAAACGCTGTTTTGAACTACTCAAACTGACAAATTCATGTTTCTTTCGTGCGAAACGGCGATTTATGATAAATGACGATAAAATTGCTGTTTTAAACTTGCAAAAACATAGAAAAACGCTGTTTTGAACTATTCAAACTGACAAATTCATGTTTCTTTCGTGTGAAACGGCGATTTATGAGAAATGACGATAAAATTGCTGTTTTAAACTTGCAAAAACATAGAAAAACGCTGTTTTCAACTATTCAAACTGATAAATTCATGTTTCTTACGTTCGAAACGGTGGATTTTTGTGAAATCACGATAAAATTGCTGTTTTAAACTTGCAAAAACATTGAAAAACGTTGTTTTCAACTATTCAAACTGACAAATTCATGTTTCTTCCGTGCGAAACGGCGATTTATGAGAAATTACGATAAAATTGCTGTTTTAAACTTGCAAAAACATAGAAAAACGCTGTTTTGAACTATTCAAACTGGCAAATTCATGTTTCTTTCGTGTGAAACGGCGATTTATGAGAAATGACGATAAAATTGCTGTTTTAAACTTGCAAAAACATAGAAAAACGCTGTTTTGAACTATTCAAACTGACAAATTCATGTTTCTTTTGTGTGAAACGGCGATTTATGAGAAATGACGATAAAATTGCTGTTTTAAGCTTGCAAAAACATAGAAAAACGCTGTTTTGAACTATTCAAACTGACAAATTTATGTTTCTTTCGTGCGAAACGGCGATTTATGAGAAATGACGATAAAATTGCTGTTTTAAACTTGCAAAAACATAGAAAAACGCTGTTTTGAACTATTCAAACTGATAAATTCATGTTTCTTACGTTGGAAACGGTGGATTTTTGTGAAATCACGATAAAATTGCTGTTTTAAACTTGCAAAAACATTGAAAAACGCTGTTTTCAACTATTCAAACTGACAAATTCATGTTTCTTCCGTGCGAAACGGCGATTAATGAGAAATTACGATAAAATTGCTGTTTTAAACTTGCAAAAACATAGAAAAACGCTGTTTTAAACTATTCAAACTGGCAAATTCATGTTCCTTTCGTGTGAAACGGCGATTTATGAGAAATGACGATAAAATTGCTGTTTTAAACTTGCAAAAACATATAAAAACGCTGTTTTGAACTACTCAAACTGACAAATTCATGTTTCTTTCGTGCGAAACGGCGATTTATGATAAATGACGATAAAATTGCTGTTTTAAAATTGCAAAAACATAGAAAAACGCTGTTTTGAACTATTCAAACTGACAAATTCATGTTTCTTTCGTGTGAAACGGCGATTTATGAGAAATGACGTTAAAATTGCTGTTTTAAACTTGCAAAAATATAGAAAAACGCTGTTTTGAACTATTCAAACTGACAAATTCATGTTTCTTTCGTGCGAAACGGCGATTTATGAGAAATGACGATAAAATTGCTGTTTTAAACTTGCAAAAACATATAAAAACGCTGTTTTGAACTACTCAAACTGACAAATTCATGTTTCTTTCGTGCGAAACGGCGATTTATGATAAATGACGATAAAATTGCTGTTTTAAACTTGCAAAAACATAGAAAAACGCTGTTTTGAACTATTCAAACTGACAAATTCATGTTTCTTTCGTGTGAAACGGCGATTTATGAGAAATGACGATAAAATTGCTGTTTTAAACTTGCAAAAACATAGAAAAACGCTGTTTTGAACTATTCAAACTGATAAATTCATGTTTCTTACGTTGGAAACGGTGGATTTTTGTGAAATCACGATAAAATTGCTGTTTTAAACTTGCAAAAACATTGAAAAACGCTGTTTTCAACTATTCAAACTGACAAATTCATGTTTCTTCCGTGCGAAACGGCGATTAATGAGAAATTACGATAAAATTGCTGTTTTAAACTTGCAAAAACATAGAAAAACGCTGTTTTAAACTATTCAAACTGGCAAATTCATGTTCCTTTCGTGTGAAACGGCGATTTATGAGAAATGACGATAAAATTGCTGTTTTAAACTTGCAAAAACATATAAAAACGCTGTTTTGAACTACTCAAACTGACAAATTCATGTTTCTTTCGTGCGAAACGGCGATTTATGATAAATGACGATAAAATTGCTGTTTTAAAATTGCAAAAACATAGAAAAACGCTGTTTTGAACTATTCAAACTGACAAATTCATGTTTCTTTCGTGTGAAACGGCGATTTATGAGAAATGACGTTAAAATTGCTGTTTTAAACTTGCAAAAATATAGAAAAACGCTGTTTTGAACTATTCAAACTGACAAATTCATGTTTCTTTCGTGCGAAACGGCGATTTATGAGAAATGACGATAAAATTGCTGTTTTAAACTTGCAAAAACATATAAAAACGCTGTTTTGAACTACTCAAACTGACAAATTCATGTTTCTTTCGTGCGAAACGGCGATTTATGATAAATGACGATAAAATTGCTGTTTTAAACTTGCAAAAACATAGAAAAACGCTGTTTTGAACTATTCAAACTGACAAATTCATGTTTCTTTCGTGTGAAACGGCGATTTATGAGAAATGACGATAAAATTGCTGTTTTAAACTTGCAAAAACATAGAAAAACGCTGTTTTCAACTATTCAAACTGATAAATTCATGTTTCTTACGTTCGAAACGGTGGATTTTTGTGAAATCACGATAAAATTGCTGTTTTAAACTTGCAAAAACATTGAAAAACGTTGTTTTCAACTATTCAAACTGACAAATTCATGTTTCTTCCGTGCGAAACGGCGATTTATGAGAAATTACGATAAAATTGCTGTTTTAAACTTGCAAAAACATAGGTTAAACGCTGTTTTGCCTATTCAAACTGACAAATTCATGTTTCTTTCGTGTGAAACGGCGATTTATGAGAAATGACGATAAAATTGCTGTTTTAAACTTGCAAAAACATAGAAAAACGCTGTTTTGAAATATTCAAACTGACAAATTCATGTTTCTTTTGTGTGAAACGGCGATTTATGAGAAATGACGATAAAATTGCTGTTTTAAACTTGCAAAAACATTGAATAACGATGTTTTTAACTATTCAAACTGACAAATTCATGTTTCTTCCGTGCGAAACGGCGATTTATGAGAAATTACTATAAAATTGCTGTTTTAAACTTGCAAAAACATAGAAAAACGCTGTTTTGAACTATTCAAACTGACAAATTCATGTTTCTTTCGTGTGAAACGGCGATTTATGAGAAATGACGATAAAATTGCTATTTTAAACTTGCAAAAACATAGAAAAACGCTGTTTTGAACTATTCAAACTGACAAATTTATGTTTCTTTTGTGTGAAACGGCGATTTATGAGAAATGACGATAAAATTGCTGTTTTAAGCTTGCAAAAACATAGAAAAACGCTGTTTTGAACTATTCAAACTGACAAATTTATGTTTCTTTCGTGCGAAACGGCGATTTATGAGAAATGACGATAAAATTGCTGTTTTAAACTTGCAAAAACATAGAAAAACGCTGTTTTCAACTACTAAAACTGACAAATTCATGTTTCTTCCGTGCGAAACGGCGATTTATGAGAAATGACGATAAAATTGCTGTTTTAAACTTGCAAAAACATAGAAAAACGCTGTTTTCAACAATTCAAACTGATAAATTCATGTTTCTTACGTTCGAAACGGTGGATTTTTGTGAAATCACGATAAACTTGCTGTTTTAAACTTGCAAAAACATAGAAAAACGCTGTTTTGAACTATTCAAACTGATAAATTCATGTTTCTTACGTTGGAAACGGTGGATTTTTGTGAAATCACGATAAAATTGCTGTTTTAAACTTGTAAAAACATTGAAAAACGCTGTTTTCAACTATTCAAACTGACAAATTCATGTTTCTTCCGTGCGAAACGGCGATTAATGAGAAATTACGATAAAATTGCTGTTTTAAACTTGCAAAAACATAGAAAAACGCTGTTTTAAACTATTCAAACTGGCAAATTCATGTTCCTTTCGTGTGAAACGGCGATTTATGAGAAATGACGATAAAATTGCTGTTTTAAACTTGCAAAAACATAGAAAAACGCTGTTTTGAACTATTCAAACGGACAAATTCATGTTTCTTTCGTGTGAAACGGCGATTTATGAGAAATGACGTTAAAATTGCTGTTTTAAACTTGCAAAAACATAGAAAAACGCTGATTTGAACTATTTAAACTGACAAATTCATGTTTCTTCGTGCGAAACGGCGATTTATGAGAAATGACGATAAAATTGCTGTTTTAAACTTGCAAAAACATAGAAAAACGCTGTTTTCAACTATTCAAACTGACAAATTCATGTTTCTTACGTTCGAAACGGTGGATTTTTGTGAAATCACGATAAAAATTGCTGTTTTAAACTTGCAAAAATATAGAAAAACGCTGTTTTCAACTATTCAAACTGATAAATTCATGTTTCTTACGTTGGAAACTGTGGATTTTTGTGAAATCACGATTAAATTGCTGTTTTAAACTTGCAAAAAAAACCTAGAAAACGCTGTTTTGAACTATCCAAACTGAGAAATTCAGTTTTGTGGTTTGGGGTTCGAGGTTTGATGTTTGGGGTTGAGGTTTGGGGTTTGAGGTTTGGGGTTCGCGGTTTGAGGTTTGGGTTTGGGGTTCGGTGTTTGAGGTTTGGGGTTCGCGGTTTGAGGTTTGGGGTTGGGGTTCGGTGTTTAAGGTTTGGGGTTTGGAGTTCGAGGTTTGAGGTTTGGGGTTCGAGGTTTGAGGATTGGGGTTGAGGTTTGGGGTTTGAGGTTTGGGGTTGAGGTTTGGGGTTGAGGCTTGGGGTTGAGGTTTGGGGTTAAGGTTTGGGGTTTTAGGTTAGGGATTTAGGGTTCGAAGTTTGAGGTTTAGGATTTGAGGTTTGGGGTTGGGGGTTCGAGTTTTGGGGTTTGGAGTTGAGGTTTTAAACTTGCAAAAACATTGAAAAACGCTGTTTTCAACTATTCAAACTGACAAATTCATGTTTATTCCGTGCGAAACGGCGATTTATGAGAAATTACGATAAAATTGCTGTTTTAAACTTGCAAAAACATAGAAAAACGTTGTTTTGAACTATTCAAACTGACAAATTCATGTTTCTTTCGTGTGAAACGGCGATTTATGAGAAATGACGATAAAATTGCTGTTTTAAACTTGCAAAAACATAGAAAAACGCTGTTTTGAACTATTCAAACTGACAAATTCATGTTTCTTTCGGGCGAAACAGCGATTTGTGAGAAATGACGATAAAATTGCTGTTTTAAACTTGCAAAAACATAGAAAAACGCTGTTTTGAACTATTCAAACTGACAAATTCATGTTTCTTTCGGGCGAAACGGCGATTTATGATAAATGACGATAAAATTGCTGTTTTAAACTTGCAAAAACATAGAAAAACGCTGTTTTGAACTATTCAAACGGACAAATTCATGTTTCTTTCGTGTGAAACGGCGATTTATGAGAAATGACGATAAAATTGCTGTTTTAAACTTGCAAAAACATAGAAAAACGCTGTTTTGAACTATTCAAACTGACAAATTCATGTTTCTTTCGTGCGAAACGGCGATTTATGAGAAATGACGATAAAATTGCTGTTTAAACTTGCAAAAACATAGAAAAACGCTGTTTTCAACTATTCAAACTGATAAATTCATGTTTCTTACGTTCGAAACGGTGGATTTTTGTGAAATCACGATAAAATTGCTGTTTTAAACTTGCAAAAACATAGAAAAACGCTGTTTTGAACTACTCAAACTGACAAATTCATGTTTCTTCTGTGCGAAACGGCGATTTATGAGAAATTACTATAAAATTGCTGTTATAAACTTGCAAAAACATAGAAAAACGCTGTTTTGATCTATTCAAACTGACAAATTCATGTTTCTTTCGTGTGAAACGGCGATTTATGAGAAATGACTATAAAATTGCTGTTTTAAACTTGCAAAAACATAGAAAAACGCTGTTTTCAACTATTCAAACTGATAAATTCATGTCCCTTTCGTGTGAAACGGCGATTTATGAGAAATGACGATAAAATTGCTGTTTTAAACTTGCAAAAACATATAAAAACGCTGTTTTGAACTACTCAAACTGACAAATTCATGTTTCTTTCGTGCGAAACGGCGATTTATGATAAATGACGATAAAATTGCTGTTTTAAACTTGCAAAAACATAGAAAAACGGTGTTTTGAACTATTCAAACTGACAAATTCATGTTTCTTTCGTGTGAAACGGCGATTTATGAGAAATGACGTTAAAATTGCTGTTTTAAACTTGCAAAAATATAGAAAAACGCTGTTTTGAACTATTCAAACTGACAAATTCATGTTTCTTTCGTGCGAAACGGCGATTTATGAGAAATGACAATAAAATTGCTGTTTTAAACTTGCAAAAACATAGAAAAACGCTGTTTTCAACTATTCAAACTGATAAATTCATGTTTATTACGTTCGAAACGGTGGATTTTTGTGAAATCACGATAAAATTGCTGTTTTAAACTTGCAAAAACATTGAAAAACGTTGTTTTCAACTATTCAAACTGACAAATTCATGTTTCTTCCGTGCGAAACGGCGATTTATGAGAAATTACGATAAAATTGCTGTTTTAAACTTGCAAAAACATAGAAAAACGCTGTTTTGAACTATTCAAACTGGCAAATTCATGTTTCTTTCGTGTGAAACGGCGATTTATGAGAAATGACGATAAAATTGCTGTTTTAAACTTGCAAAAACATAGGTTAAACGCTGTTTTGCCTATTCAAACTGACAAATTCATGTTTTTTTCGTGTGAAACGGCGATTTATGAGAAATGACGATAAAATTGCTGTTTTAAACTTGCAAAAACATAGAAAAACGCTGTTTTGAACTATTCAAACTGACAAATTCATGTTTCTTTCGTGTGAAACGGCGATTTATGAGAAATGACGATAAAATTGCTGTTTTAAACTTGCAAAAACATTGAATAACGATGTTTTTAACTATTCAAACTGACAAATTCATGTTTCTTCCGTGCGAAACGGCGATTTATGAGAAATTACTATAAAATTGCTGTTTTAAACTTGCAAAAACATAGAAAAACGCTGTTTTGAACTATTCAAACTGACAAATTCATGTTTCTTTCGTGTGAAACGGCGATTTATGAGAAATGACGATAAAATTGCTGTTTTAAACTTGCAAAAACATAGAAAAACGCTGTTTTGAACTATTCAAACTGACAAATTCATGTTTCTTTTGTGTGAAAGGGCGATTTATGAGAAATGACGATAAAATTGCTGTTTTAAGCTTGCAAAAACATAGAAAAACGCTGTTTTGAACTATTCAAACAGACAAATTTATGTTTCTTTCGTGCGAAACGGCGATTTATGAGAAATGACGATAAAATTGCTGTTTTAAACTTGCAAAAACATAGAAAAACGCTGTTTTCAACTACTAAAACTGACAAATTCATGTTTCTTCCGTACGAAACGGCGATTTATGAGAAATGACGATAAAATTGCTGTTTTAAACTTGCAAAAACATAGAAAAACGCTGTTTTCAACAATTCAAACTGATAAATTCATGTTTCTTACGTTCGAAACGGTGGATTTTTGTGAAATCACGATAAACTTGCTGTTTTAAACTTGCAAAAACATAGAAAAACGCTGTTTTGAACTATTCAAACTGATAAATTCATGTTTCTTACGTTGGAAACGGTGGATTTTTGTGAAATCACGATAAAATTGCTGTTTTAAACTTGCAAAAACATTGAAAAACGCTGTTTTCAACTATTTAAACTGACAAATTCATGTTTCTTCCGTGCGAAACGGCGATTAATGAGAAAATACGATAAAATTGCTGTTTTAAACTTGCAAAAACATAGAAAAACGCTGTTTTAAACTATTCAAACTGGCAAATTCATGTTCCTTTCGTGTGAAACGGCGATTTATGAGAAATGACGATAAAATTGCTGTTTTAAACTTGCAAAAACATAGAAAAACGCTGTTTTGAACTATTCAAACGGACAAATTCATGTTTCTTTCGTGTGAAACGGCGATTTATGAGAAATGACGTTAAAATTGCTGTTTTAAACTTGCAAAAACATAGAAAAACGCTGATTTGAACTATTCAAACTGACAAATTCATGTTTCTTCGTGCGAAACGGCGATTTATGAGAAATGACGATAAAATTGCTGTTTTAAACATGCAAAAACATAGAAAAACGCTGTTTTCAACTATTTAAACTGACAAATTCATGTTTCTTCCGTGCGAAACGGCGATTAATGAGAAATTACGATAAAATTGCTGTTTTAAACTTGCAAAAACATTGAAAAACGTTGTTTTCAACTATTCAAACTGACAAATTCATGTTTCTTCCGTGCGAAACGGCGATTTATGAGAAATTACGATAAAATTGCTGTTTTAAACTTGCAAAAACATAGAAAAACGCTGTTTTGAACTATTCAAACTGGCAAATTCATGTTTCTTTCGTGTGAAACGGCGATTTATGAGAAATGACGATAAAATTGCTGTTTTAAACTTGCAAAAACATAGGTTAAACGCTGTTTTGCCTATTCAAACTGACAAATTCATGTTTCTTTCGTGTGAAACGGCGATTTATGAGAAATGACGATAAAATTGCTGTTTTAAACTTGCAAAAACATAGAAAAACGCTGTTTTGAACTATTCAAACTGACAAATTCATGTTTCTTTCGTGTGAAACGGCGATTTATGAGAAATGACGATAAAATTGCTGTTTTAAACTTGCAAAAACATTGAATAACGATGTTTTTAACTATTCAAACTGACAAATTCATGTTTCTTCCGTGCGAAACGGCGATTTATGAGAAATTACTATAAAATTGCTGTTTTAAACTTGCAAAAACATAGAAAAACGCTGTTTTGAACTATTCAAACTGACAAATTCATGTTTCTTTCGTGTGAAACGGCGATTTATGAGAAATGACGATAAAATTGCTGTTTTAAACTTGCAAAAACATAGAAAAACGCTGTTTTGAACTATTCAAACTGACAAATTCATGTTTCTTTTGTGTGAAAGGGCGATTTATGAGAAATGACGATAAAATTGCTGTTTTAAGCTTGCAAAAACATAGAAAAACGCTGTTTTGAACTATTCAAACAGACAAATTTATGTTTCTTTCGTGCGAAACGGCGATTTATGAGAAATGACGATAAAATTGCTGTTTTAAACTTGCAAAAACATAGAAAAACGCTGTTTTCAACTACTAAAACTGACAAATTCATGTTTCTTCCGTGCGAAACGGCGATTTATGAGAAATGACGATAAAATTGCTGTTTTAAACTTGCAAAAACATAGAAAAACGCTGTTTTCAACATTTCAAACTGATAAATTCATGTTTCTTACGTTCGAAACGGTGGATTTTTGTGAAATCACGATAAACTTGCTGTTTTAAACTTGCAAAAACATAGAAAAACGCTGTTTTGAACTATTCAAACTGATAAATTCATGTTTCTTACGTTGGAAACGGTGGATTTTTGTGAAATCACGATAAAATTGCTGTTTTAAACTTGTAAAAACATTGAAAAACGCTGTTTTCAACTATTTAAACTGACAAATTCATGTTTCTTCCGTGCGAAACGGCGATTAATGAGAAATTACGATAAAATTGCTGTTTTAAACTTGCAAAAACATAGAAAAACGCTGTTTTAAACTATTCAAACTGGCAAATTCATGTTCCTTTCGTGTGAAACGGCGATTTATGAGAAATGACGATAAAATTGCTGTTTTAAACTTGCAAAAACATAGAAAAACGCTGTTTTGAACTATTCAAACGGACAAATTCATGTTTCTTTCGTGTGAAACGGCGATTTATGAGAAATGACGTTAAAATTGCTGTTTTAAACTTGCAAAAACATAGAAAAACGCTGATTTGAACTATTCAAACTGACAAATTCATGTTTCTTCGTGCGAAACGGCGATTTATGAGAAATGACGATAAAATTGCTGTTTTAAACTTGCAAAAACATAGAAAAACGCTGTTTTCAACTATTCAAACTGATAAATTCATGTTTCTTACGTTCGAAACGGTGGATTTTTGTGAAATCACGATAAAATTGCTGTTTTAAACTTGCAAAAACATTGAAAAACGTTGTTTTCAACTATTCAAACTGACAAATTCATGTTTCTTCCGTGCGAAACGGCGATTTATGAGAAATTACGATAAAATTGCTGTTTTAAACTTGCAAAAACATAGAAAAACGCTGTTTTGAACTATTCAAACTGGCAAATTCATGTTTCTTTCGTGTAAAACGGCGATTTATGAGAAATGACGATAAAATTGCTGTTTTAAACTTGCAAAAACATAGGTTAAACGCTGTTTTGCCTATTCAAACTGACAAATTCATGTTTCTTTCGTGTGAAACGGCGATTTATGAGAAATGACGATAAAATTGCTGTTTTAAACTTGCAAAAACATAGAAAAACGCTGTTTTGAACTATTCAAACTGACAAATTCATGTTTCTTTCGTGTGAAACGGCGATTTATGAGAAATGACGATAAAATTGCTGTTTTAAACTTGCAAAAACATTGAATAACGATGTTTTTAACTATTCAAACTGACAAATTCATGTTTCTTCCGTGCGAAACGGCGATTTATGAGAAATTACTATAAAATTGCTTTTTTAAACTTGCAAAAACATAGAAAAACGCTGTTTTGAACTATTCAAACTGACAAATTCATGTTTCTTTCGTGTGAAACGGCGATTTATGAGAAATGACGATAAAATTGCTGTTTTAAACTTGCAAAAACATAGAAAAACGCTGTTTTGAACTATTCAAACTGACAAATTCATGTTTCTTTTGTGTGAAAGGGCAATTTATGAGAAATGACGATAAAATTGCTGTTTTAAGCTTGCAAAAACATAGAAAAACGCTGTTTTGAACTATTCAAACAGACAAATTTATGTTTCTTTCGTGCGAAACGGCGATTTATGAGAAATGACGATAAAATTGCTGTTTTAAACTTGCAAAAACATAGAAAAACGCTGTTTTCAACTACTAAAACTGACAAATTCATGTTTTTTCCGTGCGAAACGGCGATTTATGAGAAATGACGATAAAATTGCTGTTTTAAACTTGCAAAAACATAGAAAAACGCTGTTTTCAACAATTCAAACTGATAAATTCATGTTTTTACGTTCGAAACGGTGGATTTTTGTGAAATCACGATAAACTTGCTGTTTTAAACTTGCAAAAACATAGAAAAACGCTGTTTTGAACTATTCAAACTGATAAATTCATGTTTCTTACGTTGGAAACGGTGGATTTTTGTGAAATCACGATAAAATTGCTGTTTTAAACTTGTAAAAACATTGAAAAACGCTGTTTTCAACTATTTAAACTGACAAATTTATGTTTCTTCCGTGCGAAACGGCGATTAATGAGAAATTACGATAAAATTGCTGTTTTAAACTTGCAAAAACATAGAAAAACGCTGTTTTAAACTATTCAAACTGGCAAATTCATGTTCCTTTCGTGTGAAACGGCGATTTATGAGAAATGACGATAAAATTGCTGTTTTAAACTTGCAAAAACATAGAAAAACGCTGTTTTGAACTATTCAAACGGACAAATTCATGTTTCTTTCGTGTGAAACGGCGATTTATGAGAAATGACGTTAAAATTGCTGTTTTAAACTTGCAAAAACATAGAAAAACGCTGATTTGAACTATTCAAACTGACAAATTCATGTTTCTTCGTGCGAAACGGCGATTTATGAGAAATGACGATAAAATTGCTGTTTTAAACTTGCAAAAACATAGAAAAACGCTGTTTTCAACTATTCAAACTGACAAATTCATGTTTCTTACGTTCGAAACGGTGGATTTTTGTGAAATCACGATAAAATTGCTGTTTTAAACTTGCAAAAATATAGAAAAACGCTGTTTTCAACTATTCAAACTGATAAATTCATGTTTCTTACGTTGGAAACTGTGGATTTTTGTGAAATCACGATTAAATTGCTGTTTTAAACTTGCAAAAACCTAGAAAACGCTGTTTTGAACTATCCAAACTGACAAATTCAGTTTTGTGGTTTGGGGTTCGAGGTTTGATGTTTGGGGTTGAGGTTTGGGGTTTGAGGTTTGGGGTTCGCGGTTTGAGGTTTGGGTTTGGGGTTCGGTGTTTGAGGTTTGGGGTTCGCGGTTTGAGGTTTGGGGTTGGGGTTCGGTGTTTGAGGTTTGGGGTTTGGAGTTCGAGGTTTGAGGTTTGGGGTTGGGGGTTCGAGTTTTGGGCTTTGGGGTTTAAGTTTGGGATTGAGGTTTAGGGTTGAGGTTTGGGGTTGAGGTTTGGGGTTGAGGTTTGGGGTTGAGGTTTGGAGTTGAGGTTTGGGGTTGAGGCTTGGGGTTGAGGTTTGGGGTTAAGGTTTGGGGTTTTAGGTTAGGGATTTGGGGTTCGAAGTTTGAGGTTTGGGGTTTGAGGTTTGGGGTTGGGGGTTCGAGTTTTGGGGTTTGGAGTTGAGGTTTTAAACTTGCAAAAACATTGAAAAACGCTGTTTTCAACTATTCAAACTGACAAATTCATGTTTATTCCGTGCGAAACGGCGATTTATGAGAAATTACGATAAAATTGCTGTTTTAAACTTGAAAAACATAGAAAAACGTTGTTTTGAACTATTCAAACTGACAAAATTCATGTTTCTTTCGTGTGAAACGGCGATTTATGAGAAATGACGATAAAATTGCTGTTTTAAACTTGCAAAAACATAGAAAAACGCTGTTTTGAACTATTCAAACTGACAAATTCATGTTTCTTTCGGGCGAAACGGCGATTTGTGAGAAATGACGATAAAATTGCTGTTTTAAACTTGCAAAAACATAGAAAAACGCTGTTTTGAACTATTCAAACTGACAAATTCATGTTTCTTTCGGGCGAAACGGCGATTTATGATAAATGACGATAAAATTGCTGTTTTAAACTTGCAAAAACATAGAAAAACGCTGTTTTGAACTATTCAAACGGACAAATTCATGTTTCTTTCGTGTGAAACGGCGATTTATGAGAAATGACGATAAAATTGCAGTTTTAAACTTGCAAAAACAGAAAAACGCTGTTTTGAACTATTCAAACTGACAAATTCATGTTTCTTACGTGTGAAACGGCGATTTATGAGAAATGACGATAAAATTGCTGTTTTAAACTTGCAAAAACATAGAAAAACGCTGTTTTGAACTATTCAAACTGACAAATTCATGTTTCTTTCGTGTGAAACGGCGATTTATGAGAAATGACGATAAAATTGCTGTTTTAAACTTGCAAAAACATTGAATAACGATGTTTTTAACTATTCAAACTGACAAATTCATGTTTCTTCCGTGCGAAACGGCGATTTATGAGAAATTACTATAAAATTGCTGTTTTAAACTTGCAAAAACATAGAAAAACGCTGTTTTGAACTATTCAAATTGACAAATTCATGTTTCTTTCGTGTGAAACGGCGATTTATGAGAAATGACGATAAAATTGCTGTTTTAAACTTGCAAAAACATAGAAAAACGCTGTTTTGAACTATTCAAACTGACAAATTCATGTTTCTTTTGTGTGAAAGGGCGATTTATGAGAAATGACGATAAAATTGCTGTTTTAAGCTTGCAAAAACATAGAAAAACGCTGTTTTGAACTATTCAAACAGACAAATTTATGTTTCTTTCGTGCGAAACGGCGATTTATGAGAAATGACGATAAAATTGCTGTTTTAAACTAGCAAAAACATAGAAAAACGCTGTTTTCAACTACTAAAACTGACAAATTCATGTTTCTTCCGTGCGAAACGGCGATTTATGAGAAATGACGATAAAATTGCTGTTTTAAACTTGCAAAAACATAGAAAAACGCTGTTTTCAACAATTCAAACTGATAAATTCATGTTTCTTACGTTCGAAACGGTGGATTTTTGTGAAATCACGATAAACTTGCTGTTTTAAACTTGCAAAAACATAGAAAAACGCTGTTTTGAACTATTCAAACTGATAAATTCATGTTTCTTACGTTGGAAACGGTGGATTTTTGTGAAATCACGATAAAATTGCTGTTTTAAACTTGCAAAAACATAGAAAAACGCTGTTTTAAACTATTCAAACTGGCAAATTCATGTTCCTTTCGTGTGAAACGGCGATTTATGAGAAATGACGATAAAATTGCTGTTTTAAACTTGCAAAAACATAGAAAAACGCTGTTTTGAACTATTCAAACGGACAAATTCATGTTTCTTTCGTGTGAAACGGCGATTTATGAGAAATGACGTTAAAATTGCTGTTTTAAACTTGCAAAAACATAGAAAAACGCTGATTTGAACTATTCAAACTGACAAATTCATGTTTCTTCGTGCGAAACGGCGATTTATGAGAAATGACGATAAAATTGCTGTTTTAAACTTGCAAAAACATAGAAAAACGCTGTTTTCAACTATTCAAACTGATAAATTCATGTTTCTTACGTTCGAAACGGTGGATTTTTGTGAAATCACGATAAAATTGCTGTTTTAAACTTGCAAAAACATTGAAAAACGTTGTTTTCAACTATTCAAACTGACAAATTCATGTTTCTTCCGTGCGAAACGGCGATTTATGAGAAATTACGATAAAATTGCTGTTTTAAACTTGCAAAAACATAGAAAAACGCTGTTTTGAACTATTCAAACTGGCAAATTCATGTTTCTTTCGTGTAAAACGGCGATTTATGAGAAATGACGATAAAATTGCTGTTTTAAACTTGCAAAAACATAGGTTAAACGCTGTTTTGCCTATTCAAACTGACAAATTCATGTTTCTTTCGTGTGAAACGGCGATTTATGAGAAATGACGATAAAATTGCTGTTTTAAACTTGCAAAAACATAGAAAAACGCTGTTTTGAACTATTCAAACTGACAAATTCATGTTTCTTTCGTGTGAAACGGCGATTTATGAGAAATGACGATAAAATTGCTGTTTTAAACTTGCAAAAACATTGAATAACGATGTTTTTAACTATTCAAACTGACAAATTCATGTTTCTTCCGTGCGAAACGGCGATTTATGAGAAATTACTATAAAATTGCTTTTTTAAACTTGCAAAAACATAGAAAAACGCTGTTTTGAACTATTCAAACTGACAAATTCATGTTTCTTTCGTGTGAAACGGCGATTTATGAGAAATGACGATAAAATTGCTGTTTTAAACTTGCAAAAACATAGAAAAACGCTGTTTTGAACTATTCAAACTGACAAATTCATGTTTCTTTTGTGTGAAAGGGCAATTTATGAGAAATGACGATAAAATTGCTGTTTTAAGCTTGCAAAAACATAGAAAAACGCTGTTTTGAACTATTCAAACAGACAAATTTATGTTTCTTTCGTGCGAAACGGCGATTTATGAGAAATGACGATAAAATTGCTGTTTTAAACTTGCAAAAACATAGAAAAACGCTGTTTTCAACTACTAAAACTGACAAATTCATGTTTTTTCCGTGCGAAACGGCGATTTATGAGAAATGACGATAAAATTGCTGTTTTAAACTTGCAAAAACATAGAAAAACGCTGTTTTCAACAATTCAAACTGATAAATTCATGTTTTTACGTTCGAAACGGTGGATTTTTGTGAAATCACGATAAACTTGCTGTTTTAAACTTGCAAAAACATAGAAAAACGCTGTTTTGAACTATTCAAACTGATAAATTCATGTTTCTTACGTTGGAAACGGTGGATTTTTGTGAAATCACGATAAAATTGCTGTTTTAAACTTGTAAAAACATTGAAAAACGCTGTTTTCAACTATTTAAACTGACAAATTTATGTTTCTTCCGTGCGAAACGGCGATTAATGAGAAATTACGATAAAATTGCTGTTTTAAACTTGCAAAAACATAGAAAAACGCTGTTTTAAACTATTCAAACTGGCAAATTCATGTTCCTTTCGTGTGAAACGGCGATTTATGAGAAATGACGATAAAATTGCTGTTTTAAACTTGCAAAAACATAGAAAAACGCTGTTTTGAACTATTCAAACGGACAAATTCATGTTTCTTTCGTGTGAAACGGCGATTTATGAGAAATGACGTTAAAATTGCTGTTTTAAACTTGCAAAAACATAGAAAAACGCTGATTTGAACTATTCAAACTGACAAATTCATGTTTCTTCGTGCGAAACGGCGATTTATGAGAAATGACGATAAAATTGCTGTTTTAAACTTGCAAAAACATAGAAAAACGCTGTTTTCAACTATTCAAACTGACAAATTCATGTTTCTTACGTTCGAAACGGTGGATTTTTGTGAAATCACGATAAAATTGCTGTTTTAAACTTGCAAAAATATAGAAAAACGCTGTTTTCAACTATTCAAACTGATAAATTCATGTTTCTTACGTTGGAAACTGTGGATTTTTGTGAAATCACGATTAAATTGCTGTTTTAAACTTGCAAAAACCTAGAAAACGCTGTTTTGAACTATCCAAACTGACAAATTCAGTTTTGTGGTTTGGGGTTCGAGGTTTGATGTTTGGGGTTGAGGTTTGGGGTTTGAGGTTTGGGGTTCGCGGTTTGAGGTTTGGGTTTGGGGTTCGGTGTTTGAGGTTTGGGGTTCGCGGTTTGAGGTTTGGGGTTGGGGTTCGGTGTTTGAGGTTTGGGGTTTGGAGTTCGAGGTTTGAGGTTTGGGGTTGGGGGTTCGAGTTTTGGGCTTTGGGGTTTAAGTTTGGGATTGAGGTTTAGGGTTGAGGTTTGGGGTTGAGGTTTGGGGTTGAGGTTTGGGGTTGAGGTTTGGGGTTGAGGTTTGGAGTTGAGGTTTGGGGTTGAGGCTTGGGGTTGAGGTTTGGGGTTAAGGTTTGGGGTTTTAGGTTAGGGATTTGGGGTTCGAAGTTTGAGGTTTGGGGTTTGAGGTTTGGGGTTGGGGGTTCGAGTTTTGGGGTTTGGAGTTGAGGTTTTAAACTTGCAAAAACATTGAAAAACGCTGTTTTCAACTATTCAAACTGACAAATTCATGTTTATTCCGTGCGAAACGGCGATTTATGAGAAATTACGATAAAATTGCTGTTTTAAACTTGAAAAACATAGAAAAACGTTGTTTTGAACTATTCAAACTGACAAAATTCATGTTTCTTTCGTGTGAAACGGCGATTTATGAGAAATGACGATAAAATTGCTGTTTTAAACTTGCAAAAACATAGAAAAACGCTGTTTTGAACTATTCAAACTGACAAATTCATGTTTCTTTCGGGCGAAACGGCGATTTGTGAGAAATGACGATAAAATTGCTGTTTTAAACTTGCAAAAACATAGAAAAACGCTGTTTTGAACTATTCAAACTGACAAATTCATGTTTCTTTCGGGCGAAACGGCGATTTATGATAAATGACGATAAAATTGCTGTTTTAAACTTGCAAAAACATAGAAAAACGCTGTTTTGAACTATTCAAACGGACAAATTCATGTTTCTTTCGTGTGAAACGGCGATTTATGAGAAATGACGATAAAATTGCAGTTTTAAACTTGCAAAAACAGAAAAACGCTGTTTTGAACTATTCAAACTGACAAATTCATGTTTCTTACGTGTGAAACGGCGATTTATGAGAAATGACGATAAAATTGCTGTTTTAAACTTGCAAAAACATAGAAAAACGCTGTTTTGAACTATTCAAACTGACAAATTCATGTTTCTTTCGTGTGAAACGGCGATTTATGAGAAATGACGATAAAATTGCTGTTTTAAACTTGCAAAAACATTGAATAACGATGTTTTTAACTATTCAAACTGACAAATTCATGTTTCTTCCGTGCGAAACGGCGATTTATGAGAAATTACTATAAAATTGCTGTTTTAAACTTGCAAAAACATAGAAAAACGCTGTTTTGAACTATTCAAATTGACAAATTCATGTTTCTTTCGTGTGAAACGGCGATTTATGAGAAATGACGATAAAATTGCTGTTTTAAACTTGCAAAAACATAGAAAAACGCTGTTTTGAACTATTCAAACTGACAAATTCATGTTTCTTTTGTGTGAAAGGGCGATTTATGAGAAATGACGATAAAATTGCTGTTTTAAGCTTGCAAAAACATAGAAAAACGCTGTTTTGAACTATTCAAACAGACAAATTTATGTTTCTTTCGTGCGAAACGGCGATTTATGAGAAATGACGATAAAATTGCTGTTTTAAACTTGCAAAAACATAGAAAAACGCTGTTTTCAACTACTAAAACTGACAAATTCATGTTTCTTCCGTGCGAAACGGCGATTTATGAGAAATGACGATAAAATTGCTGTTTTAAACTTGCAAAAACATAGAAAAACGCTGTTTTCAACAATTCAAACTGATAAATTCATGTTTCTTACGTTCGAAACGGTGGATTTTTGTGAAATCACGATAAACTTGCTGTTTTAAACTTGCAAAAACATAGAAAAACGCTGTTTTGAACTATTCAAACTGATAAATTCATGTTTCTTACGTTGGAAACGGTGGATTTTTGTGAAATCACGATAAAATTGCTGTTTTAAACTTGTAAAAACATTGAAAAACGCTGATTTGAACTATTCAAACTGACAAATTCATGTTTCTTCGTGCGAAACGGCGATTTATGAGAAATGACGATAAAATTGCTGTTTTAAACTTGCAAAAACATTGAATAACGATGTTTTTAACTATTCAAACTGACAAATTCATGTTTCTTCCGTGCGAAACGGCGATTTATGAGAAATTACGATAAAATTGCTGTTTTAAACTTGCAAAAACATAGAAAAACGCTGTTTTAAACTATTCAAACTGGCAAATTCATGTTCCTTTCGTGTGAAACGGCGATTTATGAGAAATGACGATAAAATTGCTGTTTTAAACTTGCAAAAACATAGAAAAACGCTGTTTTGAACTATTCAAACGGACAAATTCATGTTTCTTTCGTGTGAAACGGCGATTTATGAGAAATGACGTTAAAATTGCTGTTTTAAACTTGCAAAAACATAGAAAAACGCTGATTTGAACTATTCAAACTGACAAATTCATGTTTCTTCGTGCGAAACGGCGATTTATGAGAAATGACGATAAAATTGCTGTTTTAAACTTGCAAAAACATAGAAAAACGCTGTTTTGAACTATTCAAACGGACAAATTCATGTTTCTTTCGTGTGAAACGGCGATTTATGAGAAATGACGTTAAAATTGCTGTTTTAAACTTGCAAAAACATAGAAAAACGCTGATTTGAACTATTCAAACTGACAAATTCATGTTTCTTCGTGCGAAACGGCGATTTATGAGAAATGACGATAAAATTGCTGTTTTAAACTTGCAAAAACATAGAAAAACGCTGATTTGAACTATTCAAACTGACAAATTCATGTTTCTTCGTGCGAAACGGCGATTTATGAGAAATGACGATAAAATTGCTGTTTTAAACTTGCAAAAACATAGAAAAACGCTGTTTTCAACTATTCAAACTGACAAATTCATGTTTCTTACGTTCGAAACGGTGGATTTTTGTGAAATCACGATAAAATTGCTGTTTTAAACTTGCAAAAATATAGAAAAACGCTGTTTTCAACTATTCAAACTGATAAATTCATGTTTCTTACGTTCGAAACGGTGGATTTTTGTGAAATCACGATAAAATTGCTGTTTTAAACTTGCAAAAACATAGAAAAACGCTGTTTTGAACTACTCAAACTGACAAATTCATGTTTCTTCCGTGCGAAACGGCGATTTATGAGAAATTACTATAAAATTGCTGTTATAAACTTGCAAAAACATAGAAAAACGCTGTTTTGATCTATTCAAACTGACAAATTCATGTTTCTTTCGTGTGAAACGGCGATTTATGAGAAATGACGATAAAATTGCTGTTTAAACTTGCAAAAACATAGAAAAACGCTGTTTTCAACTAATCAAACTGATAAATTCATGTTTCTTACGTTCGAAACGGTGGAGTTTTGTGAAATCAAGAAAACTTGCTGTTTTAAACTTGCAAAAACATAGAAAAACGCTGTTTTGAACTATTCAAACTGATAAATTTATGTTTCTTACGTTGGAAACGGTGGATTTTTGTGAAATCACGATAAAATTGCTGTTTTAAACTTGCAAAAACATTGAAAAACGCTGTTTTCAACTATTCAAACTGACAAATTCATGTTTCTTCCGTGCGAAACGGCGATTAATGAGAAATTACGACAAAATTGCTGTTTTAAACTTGCAAAAACATAGAAAAACGCTGTTTTAATCTATTCAAACTGGCAAATTCATGTTCCTTTCGTGTGAAACGGCGATTTATGAGAAATGACGATAAAATTGCTGTTTTAAACTTGCAAAAACATATAAAAACGCTGTTTTGAACTACTCAAACTGACAAATTCATGTTTCTTTCGTGCGAAACGGCGATTTATGATAACTGACGATAAAATTGCTGTTTTAAACTTGCAAAAACATAGAAAAACGCTGTTTTGAACTATTCAAACTGACAAATTCATGTTTCTTTCGTGTGAAACGGCGATTTATGAGAAATGACGTTAAAATTGCTGTTTTAAACTTGCAAAAATATAGAAAAACGCTGTTTTGAACTATTCAAACTGACAAATTCATGTTTCTTTCGTGCGAAACGGCGATTTATGAGAAATGACGATAAAATTGCTGTTTTAAACTTGCAAAAACATAGAAAAACGCTGTTTTCAACTATTCAAACTGATAAATTCATGTTTCTTACGTTCGAAACGGTGGATTTTTGTGAAATCACGATAAAATTGCTGTTTTAAACTTGCAAAAACATTGAAAAACGTTTTTTTCAACTATTCAAACTGACAAATTCATGTTTCTTCCGTGCGAAACGGCGATTTATGAGAAATTACGATAAAATTGCTGTTTTAAACTTGCAAAAACATAGAAAAACGCTGTTTTGAACTATTCAAACTGGCAAATTCATGTTTCTTTCGTGTGAAACGGCGATTTATGAGAAATGACGATAAAATTGCTGTTTTAAACTTGCAAAAACATAGGTTAAACGCTGTTTTGCCTATTCAAACTGACAAATTCATGTTTCTTTCGTGTGAAACGGCGATTTATGAGAAATGACGATAAAATTGCTGTTTTAAACTTGCAAAAACATAGAAAAACGCTGTTTTGAACTATTCAAACTGACAAATTCATGTTTCTTTCGTGTGAAACGGCGATTTATGAGAAATGACGATAAAATTGCTGTTTTAAACTTGCAAAAACATTGAATAACGATGTTTTTAACTATTCAAACTGACAAATTCATGTTTCTTCCGTGCGAAACGGCGATTTATGAGAAATTACTATAAAATTGCTGTTTTAAACTTGCAAAAACATAGAAAAACGCTGTTTTAAACTATTCAAACTGGCAAATTCATGTTCCTTTCGTGTGAAACGGCGATTTATGAGAAATGACGATAAAATTGCTGTTTTAAACTTGCAAAAACATAGAAAAACGCTGTTTTGAACTATTCAAACTGACAAATTCATGTTTCTTTTGTGTGAAAGGGCGATTTATGAGAAATGACGATAAAACTGCTGTTTTAAGCTTGCAAAAACATAGAAAAACGCTGTTTTGAACTATTCAAACAGACAAATTTATGTTTCTTTCGTGCGAAACGGCGATTTATGAGAAATGACGATAAAATTGCTGTTTTAAACTTGCAAAAACATAGAAAAACGCTGTTTTCAACTACTAAAACTGACAAATTCATGTTTCTTCCGTGCGAAACGGCGATTTATAAGAAATGACGATAAAATTGCTGTTTTAAACTTGCAAAAACATAGAAAAACGCTGTTTTCAACAATTCAAACTGATAAATTCATGTTTCTTACGTTCGAAACGGTGGATTTTTGTGAAATCACGATAAACTTGCTGTTTTAAACTTGCAAAAACATAGAAAAACGCTGTTTTGAACTATTCAAACTGATAAATTCATGTTTCTTACGTTGGAAACGGTGGATTTTTGTGAAATCACGATAAAATTGCTGTTTTAAACTTGTAAAAACATTGAAAAACGCTGTTTTCAACTATTTAAACTGACAAATTCATGTTTCTTCCGTGCGAAACGGCGAATAATGAGAAATTACGATAAAATTGCTGTTTTAAACTTGCAAAAACATAGAAAAACGCTGTTTTAAACTATTCAAACTGGCAAATTCATGTTCCTTTCGTGTGAAACGGCGATTTTCGAGAAATGACGATAAAATTGCTGTTTTAAACTTGCAAAAACATAGAAAAACGCTGTTTTTAACTATTCAATCGGACAAATTCATGTTTCTTTCGTGTGAAACGGCGATTTATGAGAAATGACGTTAAAATTGCTGTTTTAAACTTGCAAAAACATAGAAAAACGCTGATTTGAACTATTCAAACTGACAAATTCATGTTTCTTCGTGCGAAACGGCGATTTATGAGAAATGACGATAAAATTGCTGTTTTAAACTTGCAAAAACATAGAAAAACGCTGTTTTCAACAATTCAAACTGATAAATTCATGTTTCTTACGTTCGAAACGGTGGATTTTTGTGAAATCACGATAAACTTGCTGTTTTAAACTTGCAAAAACATAGAAAAACGCTGTTTTGAACTATTCAAACTGATAAATTCATGTTTCTTACGTTGGAAACGGTGGATTTTTGTGAAATCACGATAAAATTGCTGTTTTAAACTTGTAAAAACATTGAAAAACGCTGTTTTCAACTATTTAAACTGACAAATTCATGTTTCTTCCGTGCGAAACGGCGAATAATGAGAAATTACGATAAAATTGCTGTTTTAAACTTGCAAAAACATAGAAAAACGCTGTTTTAAACTATTCAAACTGGCAAATTCATGTTCCTTTCGTGTGAAACGGCGATTTATGAGAAATGACGATAAAATTGCTGTTTTAAACTTGCAAAAACATAGAAAAACGCTGTTTTGAACTATTCAAACGGACAAATTCATGTTTCTTTCGTGTGAAACGGCGATTTATGAGAAATGACGTTAAAATTGCTGTTTTAAACTTGCAAAAACATAGAAAAACGCTGATTTGAACTATTCAAACTGACAAATTCATGTTTCTTACGTTCGAAACGGTGGATTTTTGTGAAATCACGATAAAATTGCTGTTTTAAACTTGCAAAAATATAGAAAAACGCTGTTTTCAACTATTCAAACTGATAAATTCATGTTTCTTACGTTGGAAACTGTGGATTTTTGTGAAATCACGATTAAATTGCTGTTTTAAACTTGCAAAAACCTAGAAAACGCTGTTTTGAACTATCCAAACTGACAAATTCAGTTTTGTGGTTTGGGGTTCGAGGTTTGATGTTTGGGGTTGAGGTTTGGGGTTTGAGGTTTGGGGTTCGCGATTTGAGGTTTGGGTTTGGGGTTCAGTGTTTGAGTTTTGGGGTTCGCGGTTTGAGGTTTGGGGTTGGGGTTCGGTGTTTGAGGTTTGGGGTTTGGAGTTCGAGGTTTGAGGTTTGGGGTTGGGGGTTCGAGTTTTGGGCTTTGGGGTTTAAGTTTGGGGTTGAGGTTTAGGGTTGAAGTTTGGGGTTGAGGTTTGGGGTTGAGGTTTGGGGTTGAGGTTTGGGGTTGAGGTTTGGAGTTGAGGTTTGGGGTTGAGGCTTGGGGTTGAGGTTTGGGGTTAAGGTTTGGGGTTTTAGGTTAGGGATTTGGGGTTCGAAGTTTGAGGTTTGGGGTTTGAGGTTTGGGGTTGGGGGTTCGAGTTTTGGGGTTTGGAGTTGAGGTTTTAAACTTGCAAAAACATTGAAAAACGCTGTTTTCAACTATTCAAACTGACAAATTCATGTTTATTCCGTGCGAAACGGCGATTTATGAGAAATTACGATAAAATTGCTGTTTTAAACTTGCAAAAACATAGAAAAACGTTGTTTTGAACTATTCAAACTGACAAATTCATGTTTCTTTCGTGTGAAACGGCGATTTATGAGAAATGACGATAAAATTGCTGTTTTAAACTTGCAAAAACATAGAAAAACGCTGTTTTGAACTATTCAAACTGACAAATTCATGTTTCTTTCGGGCGAAACGGCGATTTGTGAGAAATGACGATAAAATTGCTGTTTTAAACTTGCAAAAACATAGAAAAAGGCTGTTTTGAACTATTCAAACTGACAAATTCATGTTTCTTTCGGGCGAAACGGCGATTTATGATAAATGACGATAAAATTGCTGTTTTAAACTTGCAAAAACATAGAAAAACGCTGTTTTGAACTATTCAAACGGACAAATTCATGTTTCTTTCGTGTGAAACGGCGATTTATGAGAAATGACGATAAAATTGCAGTTTTAAACTTGCAAAAACAGAAAAACGCTGTTTTGAACTATTCAAACTGACAAATTCATGTTTCTTACGTGTGAAACGGCGATTTATGAGAAATGACGATAAAATTGCTGTTTTAAACTTGCAAAAACATAGAAAAACGCTGTTTTGAACTATTCAAACTGACAAATTCATGTTTCTTTCGTGCGAAACGGCGATTTATGAGAAATGACGATAAAATTGCTGTTTAAACTTGCAAAAACATAGAAAAACGCTGTTTTCAACTATTCAAACTGATAAATTCATGTTTCTTACGTTCGAAACGGTGGATTTTTGTGAAATCACGATAAAATTGCTGTTTTAAACTTGCAAAAACATAGAAAAACGCTGTTTTGAACTACTCAAACTGACAAAATCATGTTTCTTCCGCGCGAAACGGCGATTTATGAGAAATTACTATAAAATTGCTGTTATAAACTTGCAAAAACATAGAAAAACGCTGTTTTGATCTATTCAAACTGACAAATTCATGTTTCTTTCGTGTGAAACGGCGATTTATGAGAAATGACGATAAAATTGCTGTTTAAACTTGCAAAAACATAGAAAAACGCTGTTTTCAACTAATCAAACTGCTAAATTCATGTTTCTTACGTTCGAAACGGTGGATTTTTGTGAAATCAAGAAAACTTGCTGTTTTAAACTTGCAAAAACATAGAAAAACGCTGTTTTGAACTATTCAAACTGATAAATTTATGTTTCTTACGTTGGAAACGGTGGATTTTTGTGAAATCACGATAAAATTGCTGTTTTAAACTTGCAAAAACATTGAAAAACGCTGTTTTCAACTATTCAAACTGACAAATTCATGTTTCTTCCGTGCGAAACGGCGATTAATGAGAAATTACGACAAAATTGCTGTTTTAAACTTGCAAAAACATAGAAAAACGCTGTTTTAATCTATTCAAACTGGCAAATTCATGTTCCTTTCGTGTGAAACGGCGATTTATGAGAAATGACGATAAAATTGCTGTTTTAAACTTGCAAAAACATATAAAAACGCTGTTTTGAACTACTCAAACTGACAAATTCATGTTTCTTTCGTGCGAAACGGCGATTTATGATAAATGACGATAAAATTGCTGTTTTAAACTTGCAAAAACATAGAAAAACGCTGTTTTGAACTATTCAAACTGACAAATTCATGTTTCTTTCGTGTGAAACGGCGATTTATGAGAAATGACGTTAAAATTGCTGTTTTAAACTTGCAAAAATATAGAAAAACGCTGTTTTGAACTATTCAAACTGACAAATTCATGTTTCTTTCGTGCGAAACGGCGATTTATGAGAAATGACGATAAAATTGCTGTTTTAAACTTGCAAAAACATAGAAAAACGCTGTTTTCAATTATTCAAACTGATAAATTCATGTTTCTTACGTTCGAAACGGTGGATTTTTGTGAAATCACGATAAAATTGCTGTTTTAAACTTGCAAAAACATTGAAAAACGTTTTTTTCAACTATTCAAACTGACAAATTCATGTTTCTTCCGTGCGAAACGGCGATTTATGAGAAATTACGATAAAATTGCTGTTTTAAACTTGCAAAAACATAGAAAAACGCTGTTTTGAACTATTCAAACTGGCAAATTCATGTTTCTTTCGTGTGAAACGGCGATTTATGAGAAATGACGATAAAATTGCTGTTTTAAACTTGCAAAAACATAGGTTAAACGCTGTTTTGCCTATTCAAACTGACAAATTCATGTTTCTTTCGTGTGAAACGGCAATTTATGAGAAATGACGATAAAATTGCTGTTTTAAACTTGCAAAAACATAGAAAAACGCTGTTTTGAACTATTCAAACTGACAAATTCATGTTTCTTTTGTGTGAAACGGCGATTTATGAGAAATGACGATAAAATTGCTGTTTTAAGCTTGCAAAAACATAGAAAAACGCTGTTTTGAAATATCCAAACTGACAAATTCAGTTTTGTGGTTTGGGGTTCGAGGTTTGATGTTTGGGGTTGAGGTTTGGGGTTTGAGGTTTGGGGTTCGCGGTTTGAGGTTTGGGTTTGGGGTTCGGTGTTTGAGGTTTGGGGTTCGCGGTTTGAGGTTTGGGGTTGGGGTTTGGTGTTTGAGGTTTGGGGTTTGGAGTTCGAGGTTTGAGGTTTGGGGTTCGAGGTTTGAGGTTTGGGGTTGAGGTTTGGGGTTTGAGGTTTGGGGTAGGGGGTTCTAGTTTTGGGCTTTGGGGTTGAGGTTTGGGGTTGAGGTTTAGAGTTGAGGTTTGGGGTTGAGGTTTGGGGTTGAGGTTTGGGGTTGAGGTTTGGGGTTGAGGTTTGGGGTTGAGGTTTGGGGTTGAGGTTTGGGGTTGAGGCTTGGGGTTGAGGTTTGGGGTTAAGGTTTGGGGTTTTAGGTTAGGGATTTGGGGTTGGAAGTTTGAGGTTTGGGGTTTGAGGTTTGGGGTTGGGGGTTCGAGTCTTGGGGTTTGGAGTTGAGGTTTGGGGTTGAGGTATTAAACTTGCAAAAACATTGAAAAACGCTGTTCTCAACTATTCAAACTGACAAATTCATGTTTATTCCGTGCGAAACGGCGATTTATGAGAAATTACGATAAAATTGCTGTTTTAAACGTGCAAAAACATAGAAAAACGCTGTTTTGAACTATTCAAACTGACAAATTCATGTTTCTTTCGTGTGAAACGGCGATTTATGAGAAATGACGATAAAATTGCTGTTTTAAACTTGCAAAAACATAGAAAAACGCTGTTTTGAACTATTCAAACTGACAAATTCATGTTTCTTTTGTGCGAAACGGCGATTTATGAGAAATGACGATAAAATTGCTGTTTTAAACTTGCAAAAACATAGAAAAACGCTGTTTTGTACTATTCAAACTGACAAATTCATGTTTCTTTCGGGCGAAACGGCGATTTATGAGAAATGACGATAAAATTGCTGTTTTATACTTGCAAAAACATAGAAAAACGCTGTTTTCAACTATTCAAACTGATAAATTCATGTTTCTTACGTTCGAAACGGTGGATTTTTGTGAAATCACGATAAAATTGCTGTTTTAAACTTGCAAAAACATTGAAAAACGTTTTTTTTCAACTATTCAAACTGACAAATTCATGTTTCTTCCGTGCGAAACGGCGATGTATGAGAAATTACTATAAAATTGCTGTTTTAAACTTGCAAAAACATAGAAAAACGCTGTTTTGAACTATTCAAACTGACAAATTCATGTTTCTTTCGTGTGAAACGGCGATTTATGAGAAATGACGATAAAATTGCTGTTTTAAACTTGCAAAAACATAGAAAAACGCTGTTCTCAACTATTCAAACTGACAAATTCATGTTTATTCCGTGCGAAACGGCGATTTATGAGAAATTACGATAAAATTGCTGTTTTAAACGTGCAAAAACATAGAAAAACGCTGTTTTGAACTATTCAAACTGACAAATTCATGTTTCTTTCGTGTGAAACGGCGATTTATGAGAAATGACGATAAAATTGCTGTTTTAAACTTGCAAAAACATAGAAAAACGCTGTTTTGAACTATTCAAACTGAAAAATTCATGTTTCTTTCGTGCGAAACGGCGATTTATGAGAAATGACGATAAAATTGCTGTTTTAAACTTGCAAAAACATAGAAAAACGCTGTTTTGAACTATCCAAACTGACAAATTCAGTTTTGTGGTTTGGGGTTCGAGGTTTGATGTTTGGGGTTGAGGTTTGGGGTTTGAGGTTTGGGGTTCGCGGTTTGAGGTTTGGGTTTGGGGTTCGGTGTTTGAGGTTTGGGGTTCGCGGTTTGAGGTTTGGGGTTGGGGTTTGGTGTTTGAGGTTTGGGGTTTGGAGTTCGAGGTTTGAGGTTTGGGGTTCGAGGTTTGAGGTTTGGGGTTGAGGTTTGGGGTTTGAGGTTTGGGGTTGAGGTTTGGGGTTGAGGTTTGGGGTTGAGGTTTGGGGTTGAGGCTTGGGGTTGAGGTTTGGGGTTAAGGTTTGGGGTTTTAGGTTAGGGATTTGGGGTTGGAAGTTTGAGGTTTGGGGTTTGAGGTTTGGGGTTGGGGGTTCGAGTTTTGGGGTTTGGAGTTGAGGTTTGGGGTTGAGGTATTAAACTTGCAAAAACATTGAAAAACGCTGTTCTCAACTATTCAAACTGACAAATTCATGTTTATTCCGTGCGAAACGGCGATTTATGAGAAATTACGATAAAATTGCTGTTTTAAACGTGCAAAAACATAGAAAAACGCTGTTTTGAACTATTCAAACTGACAAATTCATGTTTCTTTCGTGTGAAACGGCGATTTATGAGAAATGACGATAAAATTGCTGTTTTAAACTTGCAAAAACATAGAAAAACGCTGTTTTGAACTATTCAAACTGAAAAATTCATGTTTCTTTCGTGTAACGGCGATTTATGAGAAATGACGATAAAATTGCTGTTTTAAACTTGCAAAAACATAGAAAAACGCTGTTTTGAACTATTCAAACTGGCAAATTCATGTTTCTTTCGTGTGAAACGGCGATTTATGAGAAATGACGATAAAATTGCTGTTTTAAACTTGCAAAAACATAGGTTAAACGCTGTTTTGCCTATTCAAACTGACAAATTCATGTTTCTTTCGTGTGAAACGGCGATTTATGAGAAATGACGATAAAATTGCTGTTTTAAACTTGCAAAAACATAGAAAAACGCTGTTTTGAACTATTCAAACTGACAAATTCATGTTTCTTTCGTGTGAAACGGCGATTTATGAGAAATGACGATAAAATTGCTGTTTTAAACTTGCAAAAACATTGAATAACGATGTTTTTAACTATTCAAACTGACAAATTCATGTTTCTTCCGTGCGAAACGGCGATTTATGAGAAATTACTATAAAATTGCTGTTTTAAACTTGCAAAAACATAGAAAAACGCTGTTTTGAACTATTCAAACTGACAAATTCATGTTTCTTTCGTGTGAAACGGCGATTTATGAGAAATGACGATAAAATTGCTGTTTTAAACTTGCAAAAACATAGAAAAACGCTGTTTTGAACTATTCAAACTGACAAATTCATGTTTCTTTGTGTGAAACGGCGATTTATGATAAATGACGATAAAATTGCTGTTTTAAGCTTGCAAAAACATAGAAAAACGCTGTTTTGAACTATCCAAACTGACAAATTCAGTTTTGTGGTTTGGGGTTCGAGGTTTGATGTTTGGGGTTGAGGTTTGGGGTTTGAGGTTTGGGGTTCGCGGTTTGAGGTTTGGGTTTGGGGTTCGGTGTTTGAGGTTTGGGGTTCGCGGTTTGAGGTTTGGGGTTGGGGTTTGGTGTTTGAGGTTTGGGGTTTGGAGTTCGAGGTTTGAGGTTTGGGGTTCGAGGTTTGAGGTTTGGGGTTGAGGTTTGGGGTTTAAGGTTTGGGGTTGGGGGTTCGAGTTTTGGGCTTTGGGGTTGAGGTTTGGGGTTGAGGTTTAGAGTTGAGGTTTGGGGTTGAGGTTTGGGGTTGAGGTTTGGGGTTGAGGTTTGGGGTTGAGGTTTGGGGTTGAGGTTTGGGGTTGAGGCTTGGGGTTGAGGTTTGGGGTTAAGGTTTGGGGTTTTAGGTTAGGGATTTGGGGTTGGAAGTTTGAGGTTTGGGGTTTGAGGTTTGGGGTTGGGGGTTCGAGTTTTGGGGTTTGGAGTTGAGGTTTGGGGTTGAGGTATTAAACTTGCAAAAACATTGAAAAACGCTGTTCTCAACTATTCAAACTGACAAATTCATGTTTATTCCGTGCGAAACGGCGATTTATGAGAAATTACGATAAAATTGCTGTTTTAAACTTGCAAAAACATAGAAAAACGCTGTTTTGAACTATTTAAACTGACAAATTCATGTTTCTTTTGTGCGAAACGGCGATTTATGAGAAATGACGATAAAATTGCTGTTTTAAACTTGCAAAAACATAGAAAAACGCTGTTTTGAACTATTCAAACTGACAAATTCATGTTTCTTTCGGGCGAAACGGCGATTTATGAGAAATGACGATAAAATTGCTGTTTTAAACTTGCAAAAACATTGAAAAACGTTTTTTTCAACTATTCAAACTGACAAATTCATGTTTCTTCCGTGCGAAACGGCGATTTATGAGAAATTACGATAAAATTGCTGTTTTAAACTTGCAAAAACATAGAAAAACGCTGTTTTGAACTATTCAAACTGGCAAATTCATGTTTCTTTCGTGTGAAACGGCGATTTATGAGAAATGACGATAAAATTGCTGTTTTAAACTTGCAAAAACATAGCTTAAACGCTGTTTTGCCTATTCAAACTGACAAATTCATGTTTCTTTCGTGTGAAACGGCGATTTATGAGAAATGACGATAAAATTGCTGTTTTAAACTTGCAAAAACATAGAAAAACGCTGTTTTGAACTATTCAAACTGACAAATTCATGTTTCTTTCGTGTGAAACGGCGATTTATGAAAAATGACGATAAAATTGCTGTTTTAAACTTGCAAAAACATTGAATAACGATGTTTTTAACTATTCAAACTGACAAATTCATGTTTCTTCCGTGCGAAACGGCGATTTATGAGAAATTACTATAAAATTGCTGTTTTAAACTTGCAAAAACATAGAAAAACGCTGTTTTGAACTATTCAAACTGACAAATTCATGTTTCTTTCGTGTGAAACGGCGATTTATTAGAAATGACGATAAAATTGCTGTTTTAAACTTGCAAAAACATAGAAAAACGCTGTTTTGAACTATTCAAACTGACAAATTCATGTTTCTTTTGTGTGAAACGGCGATTTATGAGAAATGACGATAAAATTGCTGTTTTAAGCTTGCAAAAACATAGAAAAACGCTGTTTTGAACTATCCAAACTGACAAATTCAGTTTTGTGGTTTGGGGTTCGAGGTTTGATGTTTGGGGTTGAGGTTTGGGGTTTGAGGTTTGGGGTTCGCGGTTTGAGGTTTGGGTTTGGGGTTCGGTGTTTGAGGTTTGGGGTTCGCGGTTTGAGGTTTGGGGTTGGGGTTTGGTGTTTGAGGTTTGGGGTTTGGAGTTCGAGGTTTGAGGTTTGAGGTTCGAGGTTTGAGGTTTGGGGTTGAGGTTTGGGGTTTGAGGTTTGGGGTTGGGGGTTCGAGTTTTGGGCTTTGGGGTTGAGGTTTGGGGTTGAGGTTTAGAGTTGAGGTTTGGGGTTGAGGTTTGGGGTTGAGGTTTGGGGTTGAGGTTTGAGGTTGAGGTTTGGGGTTGAGGTTTGGGGTTGAGGTTTGGGGTTGAGGCTTGGGGTTGAGGTTTGGGGTTAAGGTTTAGGGTTTTAGGTTAGGGATTTGGGGTTGGAAGTTTGAGGTTTGGGGTTTGAGGTTTGGGGTTGGGGGTTCGAGTTTTGGGGTTTGGAGTTGAGGTTTGGGGTTGAGGTATTAAACTTGCAAAAACATTGAAAAACGCTGTTCTCAACTATTCAAACTGACAAATTCATGTTTATTCCGTGCGAAACGGCGATTTATGAGAAATTACGATAAAATTGCTGTTTTAAACGTGCAAAAACATAGAAAAACGCTGATTTGAACTATTCAAACTGACAAATTCATGTTTCTTCGTGCGAAACGGCGATTTATGAGAAATGACGATAAAATTGCTGTTTTAAACTTGCAAAAACATAGAAAAACGCTGTTTTCAACTATTCAAACTGACAAATTCATGTTTCTTACGTTCGAAACGGTGGATTTTTGTGAAATCACGATAAAATTGCTGTTTTAAACTTGCAAAAATATAGAAAAACGCTGTTTTCAACTATTCAAACTGATAAATTCATGTTTCTTACGTTGGAAACTGTGGATTTTTGTGAAATCACGATTAAAATGCTGTTTTAAACTTGCAAAAACCTAGAAAACGCTGTTTTGAACTATCCAAACTGACAAATTCAGTTTTGTGGTTTGGGGTTCGAGGTTTGATGTTTGGGGTTGAGGTTTGGGGTTTGAGGTTTGGGGTTCGCGGTTTGAGGTTTGGGTTTGGGGTTCGGTGTTTAAATTTTGGGGTTCGCGGTTTGAGGTTTGGGGTTGGGGTTCGGTGTTTGAGGTTTGGGGTTTGGAGTTCGAGGTTTGAGGTTTGGGGTTGGGGGTTCGAGTTTTGGGCTTTGGGGTTTAAGTTTGGGGTTGAGGTTTGGGGTTGGGGGTTCGAGTTTTGGGCTTTGGGGTTGAGGTTTGGGGTTGAGGTTTAGAGTTGAGGTTTGGGGTTGAGGTTTGGGGTTGAGGTTTGGGGTTGAGGTTTGAGGTTGAGGTTTGGGGTTGAGGTTTGGGGTTGAGGTTTGGGGTTGAGGCTTGGGGTTGAGGTTTGGGGTTAAGGTTTAGGGTTTTAGGTTAGGGATTTGGGGTTGGAAGTTTGAGGTTTGGGGTTTGAGGTTTGGGGTTGGGGGTTCGAGTTTTGGGGTTTGGAGTTGAGGTTTGGGGTTGAGGTATTAAACTTGCAAAAACATTGAAAAACGCTGTTCTCAACTATTCAAACTGACAAATTCATGTTTATTCCGTGCGAAACGGCGATTTATGAGAAATTACGATAAAATTGCTGTTTTAAACGTGCAAAAACATAGAAAAACGCTGATTTGAACTATTCAAACTGACAAATTCATGTTTCTTCGTGCGAAACGGCGATTTATGAGAAATGACGATAAAATTGCTGTTTTAAACTTGCAAAAACATAGAAAAACGCTGTTTTCAACTATTCAAACTGACAAATTCATGTTTCTTACGTTCGAAACGGTGGATTTTTGTGAAATCACGATAAAATTGCTGTTTTAAACTTGCAAAAATATAGAAAAACGCTGTTTTCAACTATTCAAACTGATAAATTCATGTTTCTTACGTTGGAAACTGTGGATTTTTGTGAAATCACGATTAAAATGCTGTTTTAAACTTGCAAAAACCTAGAAAACGCTGTTTTGAACTATCCAAACTGACAAATTCAGTTTTGTGGTTTGGGGTTCGAGGTTTGATGTTTGGGGTTGAGGTTTGGGGTTTGAGGTTTGGGGTTCGCGGTTTGAGGTTTGGGTTTGGGGTTCGGTGTTTAAGTTTTGGGGTTCGCGGTTTGAGGTTTGGGGTTGGGGTTCGGTGTTTGAGGTTTGGGGTTTGGAGTTCGAGGTTTGAGGTTTGGGGTTGGGGGTTCGAGTTTTGGGCTTTGGGGTTTAAGTTTGGGGTTGAGGTTTAGGGTTGAAGTTTGGGGTTGAGGTTTGGGGTTGAGGTTTGGGGTTGAGGTTTGGGGTTGAGGTTTGGAGTTGAGGTTTGGGGTTGAGGCTTGGGGTTGAGGTTTGGGGTTAAGGTTTGGGGTTTTAGGTTAGGGATTTGGGGTTCGAAGTTTGAGGTTTGGGGTTTGAGGTTTGGGGTTGGGGGTTCGAGTTTTGGGGTTTGGAGTTGAGGTTTTAAACTTGCAAAAACATTGAAAAACGCTGTTTTCATATATTCAAACTGACAAATTCATGTTTATTCCGTGCGAAACGGCGATTTATGAGAAATTACGATAAAATTGCTGTTTTAAACTTGCAAAAACATAGAAAAACGTTGTTTTGAACTATTCAAACTGACAAATTCATGTTTCTTTCGTGTGAAACGGCGATTTATGAGAAATGACGATAAAATTGCTGTTTTTAACTTGCAAAAACATAGGTTAAACGCTGTTTTGCCTATTCAAACTGACAAATTCATGTTTCTTTCGTGTGAAACGGCGATTTATGAGAAATGACGATAAAATTGCTGTTTTAAACTTGCAAAAACATAGAAAAACGCTGTTTTGAACTATTCAAACTGACAAATTCATGTTTCTTTCGTGTGAAACGGCGATTTATGAGAAATGACGATAAAATTGCTGTTTTAAACTTGCAAAAACATTGAATAACGATGTTTTTAACTATTCAAACTGACAAATTCATGTTTCTTCCGTGCGAAACGGCGATTTATGAGAAATTACTATAAAATTGCTGTTTTAAACTTGCAAAAACATAGAAAAACGCTGTTTTGAACTATTCAAACTGACAAATTCATGTTTCTTTCGTGTGAAACGGCGATTTATGAGAAATGACGATAAAATTGCTGTTTTAAACTTGCAAAAACATAGAAAAACGCTGTTTTGAACTATTCAAACTGACAAATTCATGTTTCTTTTGTGTGAAACGGCGATTTATGAGAAATGACGATAAAATTGCTGTTTTAAGCTTGCAAAAACATAGAAAAACGCTGTTTTGAACTATCCAAACTGACAAATTCAGTTTTGTGGTTTGGGGTTCGAGGTTTGATGTTTGGGGTTGAGGTTTGGGGTTTGAGGTTTGGGGTTCGCGGTTTGAGGTTTGGGTTTGGGGTTCGGTGTTTGAGGTTTGGGGTTCGCGGTTTGAGGTTTGGGGTTGGGGTTTGGTGTTTGAGGTTTGGGGTTTGGAGTTCGAGGTTTGAGGTTTGAGGTTCGAGGTTTGAGGTTTGGGGTTGAGGTTTGGGGTTTGAGGTTTGGGGTTGGGGGTTCGAGTTTTGGGCTTTGGGGTTGAGGTTTGGGGTTGAGGTTTAGAGTTGAGGTTTGGGGTTGAGGTTTGGGGTTGAGGTTTGGGGTTGAGGTTTGAGGTTGAGGTTTGGGGTTGAGGTTTGGGGTTGAGGTTTGGGGTTGAGGCTTGGGGTTGAGGTTTGTTGTTAAGGTTTATGGTTTTAGGTTAGGGATTTGGGGTTGGAAGTTTGAGGTTTGGGGTTTGAGGTTTGGGGTTGGGGGTTCGAGTTTTGGGGTTTGGAGTTGAGGTTTGGGGTTGAGGTATTAAACTTGCAAAAACATTGAAAAACGCTGTTCTCAACTATTCAAACTGACAAATTCATGTTTATTCCGTGCGAAACGGCGATTTATGAGAAATTACGATTAAATTGCTGTTTTAAACGTGCAAAAACATAGAAAAACGCTGATTTGAACTATTCAAACTGACAAATTCATGTTTCTTCGTGCGAAACGGCGATTTATGAGAAATGACGATAAAATTGCTGTTTTAAACTTGCAAAAACATAGAAAAACGCTGTTTTCAACTATTCAAACTGACAAATTCATGTTTATTACGTTCGAAACGGTGGATTTTTTTGAAATCACGATAAAATTGCTGTTTTAAACTTGCAAAAATATAGAAAAACGCTGTTTTCAACTATTCAAACTGATAAATTCATGTTTCTTACGTTGGAAACTGTGGATTTTTGTGAAATCACGATTAAATTGCTGTTTTAAACTTGCAAAAACCTAGAAAACGCTGTTTTGAACTATCCAAACTGACAAATTCAGTTTTGTGGTTTGGGGTTCGAGGTTTGATGTTTGGGGTTGAGGTTTGGGGTTTGAGGTTTGGGGTTCGCGGTTTGAGGTTTGGGTTTGGGGTTCGGTGTTTGAGTTTTGGGGTTCGCGGTTTGAGGTTTGGGGTTGGGGTTCGGTGTTTGAGGTTTGGGGTTTGGAGTTCGAGGTTTGAGGTTTGGGGTTGGGGGTTCGAGTTTTGGGCTTTGGGGTTTAAGTTTGGGGTTGAGGTTTAGGGTTGAAGTTTGGGGTTGAGGTTTGGGGTTGAGGTTTGGGGTTGAGGTTTGGGGTTGAGGTTTGGAGTTGAGGTTTGGGGTTGAGGCTTGGGGTTGAGGTTTGGGGTTAAGGTTTGGGGTTTTAGGTTAGGGATTTGGGGTTCGAAGTTTGAGGTTTGGGGTTTGAGGTTTGGGGTTGGGGGTTCGAGTTTTGGGGTTTGGAGTTGAGGTTTTAAACTTGCAAAAACATTGAAAAACGCTGTTTTCAACTATTCAAACTGACAAATTCATATTTATTCCGTGCGAAACGGCGATTTATGAGAAATTACGATAAAATTGCTGTTTTAAACTTGCAAAAACATAGAAAAACGTTGTTTTGAACTATTCAAACTGACAAATTCATGTTTCTTTCGTGTGAAACGGCGATTTATGAGAAATGACGATAAAATTGCTGTTTTAAACTTGCAAAAACATAGGTTAAACGCTGTTTTGCCTATTCAAACTGACAAATTCATGTTTCTTTCGTGTGAAACGGCGATTTATGAGAAATGACGATAAAATTGCTGTTTTAAACTTGCAAAAACATAGAAAAACGCTGTTTTGAACTATTCAAACTGACAAATTCATGTTTCTTTCGTGTGAAACGGCGATTTATGAGAAATGACGATAAAATTGCTGTTTTAAACTTGCAAAAACATTGAATAACGATGTTTTTAACTATTCAAACTGACAAATTCATGTTTCTTCCGTGCGAAACGGCGATTTATGAGAAATTACTATAAAATTGCTGTTTTAAACTTGCAAAAACATAGAAAAACGCTGTTTTGAACTATTCAAACTGACAAATTCATGTTTCTTTCGTGTGAAACGGCGATTTATGAGAAATGACGATAAAATTGCTGTTTTAAACTTGCAAAAACATAGAAAAACGCTGTTTTGAACTATTCAAACTGACAAATTCATGTTTCTTTTGTGTGAAACGGCGATTTATGAGAAATGACGATAAAATTGCTGTTTTAAGCTTGCAAAAACATAGAAAAACGCTGTTTTGAACTATCCAAACTGACAAATTCAGTTTTGTGGTTTGGGGTTCGAGGTTTGATGTTTGGGGTTGAGGTTTGGGGTTTGAGGTTTGGGGTTCGCGGTTTGAGGTTTGGGTTTGGGGTTCGGTGTTTGAGGTTTGGGGTTCGCGGTTTGAGGTTTGGGGTTGGGGTTTGGTGTTTGAGGTTTGGGGTTTGGAGTTCGAGGTTTGAGGTTTGGGGTTCGAGGTTTGAGGTTTGGGGTTGAGGTTTGGGGTTTAAGGTTTGGGGTTGGGGGTTCGAGTTTTGGGCTTTGGGGTTGAGGTTTGGGGTTGAGGTTTAGAGTTGAGGTTTGGGGTTGAGGTTTGGGGTTGAGGTTTGGGGTTGAGGTTTGGGGTTGAGGTTTGGGGTTGAGGTTTGGGGTTGAGGCTTGGGGTTGAGGTTTGGGGTTAAGGTTTGGGGTTTTAGGTTAGGGATTTGGGGTTGGAAGTTTGAGGTTTGGGGTTTGAGGTTTGGGGTTGGGGGTTCGAGTTTTGGGGTTTGGAGTTGAGGTTTGGGGTTGAGGTATTAAACTTGCAAAAACATTGAAAAACGCTGTTCTCAACTATTCAAACTGACAAATTCATGTTTATTCCGTGCGAAACGGCGATTTATGAGAAATTACGATAAAATTGCTGTTTTAAACGTGCAAAAACATAGAAAAACGCTGTTTTGAACTATTCAAACTGACAAATTCATGTTTCTGTCGTGTGAAACGGCGATTTATGAGAAATGACGATAAAATTGCTGTTTTAAACTTGCAAAAACATAGAAAAACGCTGTTTTGAACTATTCAAACTGACAAATTCATGTTTCTTTCGGGCGAAACGGCGATTTATGAGAAATGACGATAAAATTGCTGTTTTAAACTTGCAAAAACATAGAAAAACGCTGTTTTCAACTATTCAAACTGATAAATTCATGTTTCTTACGTTCGAAACGGTGGATTTTTGTAAAATCACGATAAAATTGCTGTTTTAAACTTGCAAAAACATTGAAAAACGTTTTTTTCAACTATTCAAACTGACAAATTCATGTTTCTTCCGTGCGAAACGGCGATTTATGAGAAATTACGATAAAATTGCTGTTTTAAACTTGCAAAAACATAGAAAAACGCTGTTTTGAACTATTCAAACTGACAAATTCATGTTTCTTTTGTGTGAAACGGCGATTTATGAGAAATGACGATAAAATTGCTGTTTTAAGCTTGCAAAAACATAGAAAAACGCTGTTTTGAACTATCCAAACTGACAAATTCAGTTTTGTGGTTTGGGGTTCGAGGTTTGATGTTTGGGGTTGAGGTTTGGGGTTTGAGGTTTGGGATTCGCGGTTTGAGGTTTGGGTTTGGGGTTCGGTGTTTGAGGTTTGGGGTTCGCGGTTTGAGGTTTGGGGTTGGGGTTTGGTGTTTGAGGTTTGGGGTTTGAGGTTTGGGGTTGGGGGTTCGAGTTTTGGGGTTTGGAGTTGAGGTTTGGGGTTGAGGTATTAAACTTGCAAAAACATTGAAAAACGCTGTTCTCAACTATTCAAACTGACAAATTCATGTTTATTCCGTGCGAAACGGCGATTTATGAGAAATTACGATAAAATTGCTGTTTTAAACGTGCAAAAACATAGAAAAACGCTGATTTGAACTATTAAAACTGACAAATTCATGTTTCTTCGTGCGAAACGGCGATTTATGAGAAATGACGATAAAATTGCTGTTTTAAACTTGCAAAAACATAGAAAAACGCTGTTTTCAACTATTCAAACTGACAAATTCATGTTTCTTACGTTCGAAACGGTGGATTTTTGTGAAATCACGATAAAATTGCTGTTTTAAACTTGCAAAAATATAGAAAAACGCTGTTTTCAACTATTCAAACTGATAAATTCATGTTTCTTACGTTGGAAACTGTGGATTTTTGTGAAATCACGATTAAATTGCTGTTTTAAACTTGCAAAAACCTAGAAAACGCTGTTTTGAACTATCCAAACTGACAAATTCAGTTTTGTGGTTTGGGGTTCGAGGTTTGATGTTTGGGGTTGAGGTTTGGGGTTTGAGGTTTGGGGTTCGCGGTTTGAGGTTTGGGTTTGGGGTTCGGTGTTTGAGTTTTGGGGTTCGCGGTTTGAGGTTTGGGGTTGGGGTTCGGTGTTTGAGGTTTGGGGTTTGGAGTTCGAGGTTTGAGGTTTGGGGTTGGGGGTTCGAGTTTTGGGCTTTGGGGTTTAAGTTTGGGGTTGAGGTTTAGGGTTGAAGTTTAGGGTTGAGGTTTGGGGTTGAGGTTTGGGGTTGAGGTTTGGGGTTGAGGTTTGGAGTTGAGGTTTGGGGTTGAGGCTTGGGGTTGAGGTTTGGGGTTAAGGTTTGGGGTTTTAGGTTAGGGATTTGGGGTTCGAAGTTTGAGGTTTGGGGTTTGAGGTTTGGGGTTGGGGGTTCGAGTTTTGGGGTTTGGAGTTGAGGTTTTAAACTTGCAAAAACATTGAAAAACGCTGTTTTCAACTATTCAAACTGACAAATTCATGTTTATTCCGTGCGAAACGGCGATTTATGAGAAATTACGATAAAATTGCTGTTTTAAACTTGCAAAAACATAGAAAAACGTTGTTTTGAACTATTCAAACTGACAAATTCATGTTTCTTTCGTGTGAAACGGCGATTTATGAGAAATGACGATAAAATTGCTGTTTTAAACTTGCAAAAACATAGAAAAACGCTGTTTTGAACTATTCAAACTGACAAATTCATGTTTCTTTCGGGCGAAACGGCGATTTGTGAGAAATGACGATAAAATTGCTGTTTTAAACTTTCAAAAACATAGAAAAACGCTGTTTTGAACTATTCAAACTGACAAATTCATGTTTCTTTCGGGCGAAACGGCGATTTATGATAAATGACGATAAAATTGCTGTTTTAAACTTGCAAAAACATAGAAAAACGCTGTTTTGAACTATTCAAACGGACAAATTCATGTTTCTTTCGTGTGAAACGGCGATTTATGAGAAATGACGATAAAATTGCAGTTTTAAACTTGCAAAAACAGAAAAACGCTGTTTTGATCTATTCAAACTGACAAATTCATGTTTCTTTCGTGTGAAACGGCGATTTATGAGAAATGACGATAAAATTGCTGTTTAAACTTGCAAAAACATAGAAAAACGCTGTTTTCAACTAATCAAACTGATAAATTCATGTTTCTTACGTTCGAAACGGTGGATTTTTGTGAAATCAAGAAAACTTGCTGTTTTAAACTTGCAAAAACATAGAAAAACGCTGTTTTGAACTATTCAAACTGATAAATTTATGTTTCTTACGTTGGAAACGGTGGATTTTTGTGAAATCACGATAAAATTGCTGTTTTAAACTTGCAAAAACATTGAAAAACGCTGTTTTCAACTATTCAAACTGACAAATTCATGTTTCTTCCGTGCGAAACGGCGATTAATGAGAAATTACGACAAAATTGCTGTTTTAAACTTGCAAAAACATAGAAAAACGCTGTTTTAATCTATTCAAACTGGCAAATTCATGTTCCTTTCGTGTGAAACGGCGATTTATGAGAAATGACGATAAAATTGCTGTTTTAAACTTGCAAAAACATATAAAAACGCTGTTTTGAACTACTCAAACTGACAAATTCATGTTTCTTTCGTGCGAAACGGCGATTTATGATAAATGACGATAAAATTGCTGTTTTAAACTTGCAAAAACATAGAAAAACGCTGTTTTGAACTATTCAAACTGACAAATTCATGTTTCTTTCGTGTGAAACGGCGATTTATGAGAAATGACGTTAAAATTGCTGTTTTAAACTTGCAAAAATATAGAAAAACGCTGTTTTGAACTATTCAAACTGACAAATTCATGTTTCTTTCGTGCGAAACGGCGATTTATGAGAAATGACGATAAAATTGCTGTTTTAAACTTGCAAAAACATAGAAAAACGCTGTTTTCAACTATTCAAACTGATAAATTCATGTTTCTTACGTTCGAAACGGTGGATTTTTGTGAAATCACGATAAAATTGCTGTTTTAAACTTGCAAAAACATTGAAAAACGTTTTTTTCAACTATTCAAACTGACAAATTCATGTTTCTTCCGTGCGAAACGGCGATTTATGAGAAATTACGATAAAATTGCTGTTTTAAACTTGCAAAAACATAGAAAAACGCTGTTTTGAACTATTCAAACTGGCAAATTCATGTTTCTTTCGTGTGAAACGGCGATTTATGAGAAATGACGATAAAATTGCTGTTTTAAACTTGCAAAAACATAGGTTAAACGCTGTTTTGCCTTCAAACTGACAAATTCATGTTTCTTTCGTGTGAAACGGCGATTTATGAGAAATAACGATAAAATTGCTGTTTTAAACTTGCAAAAACATAGAAAAACCTGTTTTGAACTATTCAAACTGACAAATTCATGTTTCTTTTGTGTGAAACGGCGATTTATGAGAAATGACGATAAAATTGCTGTTTTAAGCTTGCAAAAACATAGAAAAACGCTGTTTTGAACTATCCAAACTGACAAATTCAGTTTTGTGGTTTGGGGTTCGAGGTTTGATGTTTGGGGTTGAGGTTTGGGGTTTGAGGTTTGGGGTTTGCGGTTTGAGGTTTGGGTTTGGGGTTCGGTGTTTGAGGTTTGGGGTTCGCGGTTTGAGGTTTGGGGTTGGGGTTTGGTGTTTGAGGTTTGGGGTTTGGAGTTCGAGGTTTGAGGTTTGGGGTTCGAGGTTTGAGGTTTGGGGTTGAGGTTTGGGGTTTGAGGTTTGGGGTAGGGGGTTCTAGTTTTGGGCTTTTGGTTGAGGTTTGGGGTTGAGGTTTAGAGTTGAGGTTTGGGGTTGAGGTTTGGGGTTGAGGTTTGGGGTTGAGGTTTGGGGTTGAGGTTTGGGGTTGAGGTTTGGGGTTGAGGTTTGGGGTTGAGGCTTGGGGTTGAGGTTTGGGGTTAAGGTTTGGGGTTTTAGGTTAGGGATTTGGGGTTGGAAGTTTGAGGTTTGGGGTTTGAGGTTTGGGGTTGGGGGTTCGAGTTTTGGGGTTTGGAGTTGAGGTTTGGGGTTGAGGTATTAATCTTGCAAAAACATTGAAAAACGCTGTTCTCAACTATTCAAACTGACAAATTCATGTTTATTCCGTGCGAAACGGCGATTTATGAGAAATTACGATAAAATTGCTGTTTTAAACGTGCAAAAACATAGAAAAACGCTGTTTTGAACTATTCAAACTGACAAATTCATGTTTCTTTCGTGTGAAACGGCGATTTATGAGAAATGACGATAAAATTGCTGTTTTAAACTTGCAAAAACATAGAAAAACGCTGTTTTGAACTATTCAAACTGACAAATTCATGTTTCTTTCGTGCGAAACGGCGATTTATGAGAAATGACGATAAAATTGCTGTTTTAAACTTGCAAAAACATTGAATAACGATGTTTTTAACTATTCAAACTGACAAATTCATGTTTCTTCCGTGCGAAACGGCGATTTATGAGAAATTACTATAAAATTGCTGTTTTAAACTTGCAAAAACATAGAAAAACGCTGTTTTGAACTATTCAAACTGACAAATTCATGTTTCTTTCGTGTGAAACGGCGATTTATGAGAAATGACGATAAAATTGCTGTTTTAAACTTGCAAAAACATAGAAAAACGCTGTTTTGAACTATTCAAACTGACAAATTCATGTTTCTTTTGTGTGAAACGGCGATTTATGAGAAATGACGATAAAATTGCTGTTTTAAGCTTGCAAAAACATAGAAAAACGCTGTTTTGAACTATCCAAACTGACAAATTCAGTTTTGTGGTTTGGGGTTCGAGGTTTGATGTTTGGGGTTGAGGTTTGGGGTTTGAGGTTTGGGGTTCGCGGTTTGAGGTTTGGGATTCGGTGTTTGAGGTTTGGGGTTCGCGGTTTGAGGTTTGGGGTTGGGGTTTGGTGTTTGAGGTTTGGGGTTTGGAGTTCGAGGTTTGAGGTTTGGGGTTCGAGGTTTGAGGTTTGGGGTTGAGGTTTGGGGTTTAAGGTTTGGGGTTGGGGGTTCGAGTTTTGGGCTTTGGGGTTGAGGTTTGGGGTTGAGGTTTAGAGTTGAGGTTTGGGGTTGAGGTTTGGGGTTGAGGTTTGGGGTTGAGGTTTGGGGTTGAGGTTTGGGGTTGAGGTTTGGGGTTGAGGTTTGGGGTTGAGGCTTGGGGTTGAGGTTTGGGGTTAAGGTTTGGGGTTTTAGGTTAGGGATTTGGGGTTGGAAGTTTGAGGTTTGGGGTTTGAGGTTTGGGGTTGGGGGTTCGAGTTTTGGGGTTTGGAGTTGAGGTTTGGGGTTGAGGTATTAAACTTGCAAAAACATTAAAAAACGCTGTTCTCAACTATTCAAACTGACAAATTCATGTTTATTCCGTGCGAAACGGCGATTTATGAGAAATTACGATAAAATTGCTGTTTTTAACGTGCAAAAACATAGAAAAACGCTGTTTTGAACTATTCAAACTGACAAATTCATGTTTCTTTCGTGTGAAACGGCGATTTATGAGAAATGACGATAAAATTGCTGTTTTAAACTTGCAAAAACATAGAAAAACGCTATTTTGAACTATTCAAACTGACAAATTCATGTTTCTTTTGTGCGAAACGGCGATTTATGAGAAATGACGATAAAATTGCTGTTTTAAACTTGCAAAAACATAGAAAAACGCTGTTTTGAACTATTCAAACTGACAAATTCATGTTTCTTTCGGGCGAAACGGCGATTTATGAGAAATGACGATAAAATTGCTGTTTTAAACTTGCAAAAACATAGAAAAACGCTGTTTTCAACTATTCAAACTGATAAATTCATGTTTCTTACGTTCGAAACGGTGGATTTTTGTGAAATCACGATAAAATTGCTGTTTTAAACTTGCAAAAACATTGAAAAACGTTTTTTTCAACTATTCAAACTGACAAATTCATGTTTCTTCCGTGCGAAACGGCGATTTATGAGAAATTTCGATAAAATTGCTGTTTTAAACTTGCAAAAACATAGAAAAACGCTGTTTTGAACTATTCAAACTGACAAATTCATGTTTCTTTCGTGTGAAACGGCGATTTATGAGAAATGACGATAAAATTGCTGTTTTAAACTTGCAAAAACATAGAAAAACGCTGTTTTGAACTATTCAAACTGACAAATTCATGTTTCTTTCGTGTGAAACGGCGATTTATGAGAAATGACGATAAAATTGCTGTTTTAAACTTGCAAAAACATTGAATAACGATGTTTTTAACTATTCAAACTGACAAATTTATGTTTCTTCCGTGCGAAACGGCGATTTATGAGAAATTACTATAAAATTGCTGTTTTAAACTTGCAAAAACATAGAAAAACGCTGTTTTGAACTATTCAAACTGACAAATTCATGTTTCTTTCGTGTGAAACGGCGATTTATGAGAAATGACGATAAAATTGCTGTTTTAAACTTGCAAAAACATAGAAAAACGCTGTTTTGAACTATTCAAACTGACAAATTCATGTTTCTTTTGTGTGAAACGGCGATTTATGAGAAATGACGATAAAATTGCTGTTTTAAGCTTGCAAAAACATAGAAAAACGCTGTTTTGAACTATCCAAACTGACAAATTCAGTTTTGTGGTTTGGGGTTCGAGGTTTGATGTTTGGGGTTGATGTTTGGGGTTTGAGGTTTGGGGTTCGCGGTTTGAGGTTTGGGTTTGGGGTTCGGTGTTTGAGGTTTGGGGTTCGCGGTTTGAGGTTTGGGGTTGGGGTTTGGTGTTTGAGGTTTGGGGTTTGGAGTTCGAGGTTTGAGGTTTGGGGTTCGAGGTTTGAGGTTTGGGGTTGAGGTTTGGGGTTTGAGGTTTGGGGTTGGGGGTTCGAGTTTTGGGCTTTGGGGTTGAGGTTTGGGGTTGAGGTTTAGAGTTGAGGTTTGGGGTTGAGGTTTGGGGTTGAGGTTTGGGGTTGAGGTTTGGGGTTGAGGTTTGGGGTTGAGGTTTGGGGTTGAGGCTTGGGGTTGAGGTTTGGGGTTAAGGTTTGGGGTTTTAGGTTAGGGATTTGGGGTTGGAAGTTTGAGGTTTGGGGTTTGAGGTTTGGGGTTGGGGGTTCGAGTTTTGGGGTTTGGAGTTGAGGTTTGGGGTTGAGGTATTAAACTTGCAAAAACATTGAAAAACGCTGTTCTCAACTATTCAAACTGACAAATTCATGTTTATTCCGTGCGAAACGGCGATTTATGAGAAATTACGATAAAATTGCTGTTTTAAACGTGCAAAAACATAGAAAAACGCTGTTTTGAACTATTCAAACTGACAAATTCATGTTTCTTTCGTGTGAAACGGCGATTTATGAGAAATGACGATAAAATTGCTGTTTTAAACTTGCAAAAACATAGAAAAACGCTGTTTTGAACTATTCAAACTGACAAATTCATGTTTCTTTTGTGCGAAACGGCGATTTATGAGAAATGACGATAAAATTGCTGTTTTAAACTTGCAAAAACATAGAAAAACGCTGTTTTGAACTATTCAAACTGACAAATTCATGTTTCTTTCGGGCGAAACGGCGATTTATGAGGAAAGGCGATAAAATTGCTGTTTTAAACTTGCAAAAACATAGAAAAACGCTGTTTTCAACTATTCAAACTGATAAATTCATGTTTCTTACGTTCTAAACGGTGGATTTTTGTGAAATCACGATAAAATTGCTGTTTTAAACTTGCAAAAACATTGAAAAACGATTTTTTCAACTATTCAAACTGACAAATTCATGTTTCTTCCGTGCGAAACGGCGATTTATGAGAAATTACGATAAAATTGCTGTTTTAAACTTGCAAAAACATAGAAAAACGCTGTTTTGAACTATTCAAACTGGCAAATTCATGTTTCTTTCGTGTGAAACGGCGATTTATGAGAAATGACGATAAAATTGCTGTTTTAAACTTGCAAAAACATAGGTTAAACGCTGTTTTGCCTATTCAAACTGACAAATTCATGTTTCTTTCGTGTGAAACGGCGATTTATGAGAAATGACGATAAAATTGCTGTTTTAAACTTGCAAAAACATAGAAAAACGCTGTTTTGAACTATTCAAACTGACAAATTCATGTTTCTTTCGTGTGAAACGGCGATTTATGAAAAATGACGATAAAATTGCTGTTTTAAACTTGCAAAAACATTGAATAACGATGTTTTTAACTATTCAAACTGACAAATTCATGTTTCTTCCGTGCGAAACGGCGATTTATGAGAAATTACTATAAAATTGCTGTTTTAAACTTGCAAAAACATAGAAAAACGCTGTTTTGAACTATTCAAACTGACAAATTCATGTTTCTTTCGTGTGAAACGGCGATTTATGAGAAATGACGATAAAATTGCTGTTTTAAACTTGCAAAAACATAGAAAAACGCTGTTTTGAACTATTCAAACTGGCAAATTCATGTTTCTTTCGTGTGAAACGGCGATTTATGAGAAATGACGATAAAATTGCTGTTTTAAACTTGCAAAAACATAGGTTAAACGCTGTTTTGCCTATTCAAACTGACAAATTCATGTTTCTTTCGTGTGAAACGGCGATTTATGAGAAATGACGATAAAATTGCTGTTTTAAACTTGCAAAAACATAGAAAAACGCTGTTTTGAACTATTCAAACTGACAAATTCATGTTTCTTTCGTGTGAAACGGCGATTTATGAAAAATGACGATAAAATTGCTGTTTTAAACTTGCAAAAACATTGAATAACGATGTTTTTAACTATTCAAACTGACAAATTCATGTTTCTTCCGTGCGAAACGGCGATTTATGAGAAATTACTATAAAATTGCTGTTTTAAACTTGCAAAAACATAGAAAAACGCTGTTTTGAACTATTCAAACTGACAAATTCATGTTTCTTTCGTGTGAAACGGCGATTTATGAGAAATGACGATAAAATTGCTGTTTTAAACTTGCAAAAACATAGAAAAACGCTGTTTTGAACTATTCAAACTGACAAATTCATGTTTCTTTTGTGTGAAACGGCGATTTATGAGAAATGACGATAAAATTGCTGTTTTAAGCTTGCAAAAACATAGAAAAACGCTGTTTTGAACTATCCAAACTGACAAATTCAGTTTTGTGGTTTGGGGTTCGAGGTTTGATGTTTGAGGTTGAGGTTTGGGGTTTGAGGTTTGGGGTTCGCGGTTTGAGGTTTGGGTTTGGGGTTCGGTGTTTGAGGTTTGGGGTTCGCGGTTTGAGGTTTGGGGTTGGGGTTTGGTGTTTGAGGTTTGGGGTTTGGAGTTCGAGGTTTGAGGTTTGAGGTTCGAGGTTTGAGGTTTGGGGTTGAGGTTTGGGGTTTGAGGTTTGGGGTTGGGGGTTCGAGTTTTGGGCTTTGGGGTTGAGGTTTGGGGTTGAGGTTTAGAGTTGAGGTTTGGGGTTGAGGTTTGGGGTTGAGGTTTGGGGTTGAGGTTTGAGGTTGAGGTTTGGGGTTGAGGTTTGGGGTTGAGGTTTGGGGTTGAGGCTTGGGGTTGAGGTTTGGGGTTAAGGTTTAGGGTTTTAGGTTAGGGATTTGGGGTTGGAAGTTTGAGGTTTGGGGTTTGAGGTTTGGGGTTGGGGGTTCGAGTTTTGGGGTTTGGAGTTGAGGTTTGGGGTTGAGGTATTAAACTTGCAAAAACATTGAAAAACGCTGTTCTCAACTATTCAAACTGACAAATTCATGTTTATTCCGTGCGAAACGGCGATTTATGAGAAATTACGATAAAATTGCTGTTTTAAACGTGCAAAAACATAGAAAAACGCTGTTTTGAACTATTAAAACTGACAAATTCATGTTTCTTTCGTGTGAAACGGCGATTTATGAGAAATGACGATAAAATTGCTGTTTTAAACTTGCAAAAACATAGAAAAACGCTGTTTTGAACTATTCAAACTGACAAATTCATGTTTCTTTCGTGCGAAACGGCGATTTATGAGAAATGACGATAAAATTGCTGTTTTAAACTTGCAAAAACATAGAAAAACGCTGTTTTGAACTATTCAAACTGGCAAATTCATGTTTCTTTCGTGTGAAACGGCGATTTATGAGAAATGACGATAAAATTGCTGTTTTAAACTTGCAAAAACATAGGTCAAACGCTGTTTTGCCTATTCAAACTGACAAATTCATGTTTCTTTCGTGTGAAACGGCGATTTATGAGAAATGACGATAAAATTGCTGTTTTAAACTTGCTAAAACATAGAAAAACGCTGTTTTGAACTATTCAAACTGACAAATTCATGTTTCATTCGTGTGAAACGGCGATTTATGAGAAATGACGATAAAATTGCTGTTTTAAACTTGCAAAAACATTGAATAACGATGTTTTTAACTATTCAAACTGACAAATTCATGTTTCTTCCGTGCGAAACGGCGATTTATGAGAAATTACTATAAAATTGCTGTTTTAAACTTGCAAAAACATAGAAAAACGCTGTTTTGAACTATTCAAACTGACAAATTCATGTTTCTTTCGTGTGAAACGGCGATTTATGAGAAATGACGATAAAATTGCTGTTTTAAACTTGCAAAAACATAGAAAAACGCTGTTTTGAACTATTCAAACTGACAAATTCATGTTTCTTTTGTGTGAAACGGCGATTTATGAGAAATGACGATAAAATTGCTGTTTTAAGCTTGCAAAAACATAGAAAAACGCTGTTTTGAACTATCCAAACTGACAAATTCAGTTTTGTGGTTTGGGGTTCGAGGTTTGATGTTTGGGGTTGATGTTTGGGGTTTGAGGTTTGGGGTTCGCGGTTTGAGGTTTGGGTTTGGGGTTCGGTGTTTGAGGTTTGGGGTTCGCGGTTTGAGGTTTGGGGTTGGGGTTTGGTGTTTGAGGTTTGGGGTTTGGAGTTCGAGGTTTGAGGTTTGGGGTTCGAGGTTTGAGGTTTGGGGTTGAGGTTTGGGGTTTGAGGTTTGGGGTTGGGGGTTCGAGTTTTGGGCTTTGGGGTTGAGGTTTGGGGTTGAGGTTTAGAGTTGAGGTTTGGGGTTGAGGTTTGGGGTTGAGGTTTGGGGTTGAGGTTTGGGGTTGAGGTTTGGGGTTGAGGCTTGGGGTTGAGGTTTGGGGTTAAGGTTTTTGGTTTTAGGTTAGGGATTTGGGGTTGGAAGTTTGAGGTTTGGGGTTTGAGGTTTGGGGTTGGGGGTTCGAGTTTTGGGGTTTGGAGTTGAGGTTTGGGGTTGAGGTATTAAACTTGCAAAAACATTGAAAAACGCTGTTCTCAACTATTCAAACTGACAAATTCATGTTTATTCCGTGCGAAACGGCGATTTATGAGAAATTACGATAAAATTGCTGTTTTAAACGTGCAAAAACATAGAAAAACGCTGTTTTGAACTATTCAAACTGACAAATTCATGTTTCTTTCGTGTGAAACGGCGATTTATGAGAAATGACGATAAAATTGCTGTTTTAAACTTGCAAAAACATAGAAAAACGCTGTTTTGAACTATTCAAACTGACAAATTCATGTTTCTTTTGTGCGAAACGGCGATTTATGAGAAATGACGATAAAATTGCTGTTTTAAACTTGCAAAAACATAGAAAAACGCTGTTTTGAACTATTCAAACTGACAAATTCATGTTTCTTTCGGGCGAAACGGCGATTTATGAGGAAAGGCGATAAAATTGCTGTTTTAAACTTGCAAAAACATAGAAAAACGCTGTTTTCAACTATTCAAACTGATAAATTCATGTTTCTTACGTTCTAAACGGTGGATTTTTGTGAAATCACGATAAAATTGCTGTTTTAAACTTGCAAAAACATTGAAAAACGTTTTTTTCAACTATTCAAACTGACAAATTCATGTTTCTTCCGTGCGAAACGGCGATTTATGAGAACATACGATAAAATTGCTGTTTTAAACTTGCAAAAACATAGAAAAACGCTGTTTTGAACTATTCAAACTGGCAAATTCATGTTTCTTTCGTGTGAAACGGCGATTTATGAGAAATGACGATAAAATTGCTGTTTTAAACTTGCAAAAACATAGGTTAAACGCTGTTTTGCCTATTCAAACTGACAAATTCATGTTTCTTTCGTGTGAAACGGCGATTTATGAGAAATGACGATAAAATTGCTGTTTTAAACTTGCAAAAACATAGAAAAACGCTGTTTTGAACTATTCAAACTGACAAATTCATGTTTCTTTCGTGTGAAACGGCGATTTATGAAAAATGACGATAAAATTGCTGTTTTAAACTTGCAAAAACATTGAATAACGATGTTTTTAACTATTCAAACTGACAAATTCATGTTTCTTCCGTGCGAAACGGCGATTTATGAGAAATTACTATAAAATTGCTGTTTTAAACTTGCAAAAACATAGAAAAACGCTGTTTTGAACTATTCAAACTGACAAATTCATGTTTCTTTCGTGTGAAACGGCGATTTATGAGAAATGACGATAAAATTGCTGTTTTAAACTTGCAAAAACATAGAAAAACGCTGTTTTGAACTATTCAAACTGACAAATTCATGTTTCTTTTGTGTGAAACGGCGATTTATGAGAAATGACGATAAAATTGCTGTTTTAAGCTTGCAAAAACATAGAAAAACGCTGTTTTGAACTATCCAAACTGACAAATTCAGTTTTGTGGTTTGGGGTTCGAGGTTTGATGTTTGGGGTTGAGGTTTGGGGTTTGAGGTTTGGGGTTCGCGGTTTGAGGTTTGGGTTTGGGGTTCGGTGTTTGAGGTTTGGGGTTCGCGGTTTGAGGTTTGGGGTTGGGGTTTGGTGTTTGAGGTTTGGGGTTTGGAGTTCGAGGTTTGAGGTTTGAGGTTCGAGGTTTGAGGTTTGGGGTTGAGGTTTGGGGTTTGAGGTTTGGGGTTGGGGGTTCGAGTTTTGGGCTTTGGGGTTGAGGTTTGGGATTGAGGTTTAGAGTTGAGGTTTGGGGTTGAGGTTTGGGGTTGAGGTTTAGAGTTGAGGTTTGGGGTTGAGGTTTGGGGTTGAGGTTTGGGGTTGAGGTTTGGGGTTGAGGCTTGGGGTTGAGGTTTGGGGTTAAGGTTTGGGGTTTTAGGTTAGGGATTTTGTGTTGGAAGTTTGAGGTTTGGGGTTTGAGGTTTGGGGTTGGGGGTTCGAGTTTTGGGGTTTGGAGTTGAGGTTTGGGGTTGAGGTATTAAACTTGCAAAAACATTGAAAAACGCTGTTCTCAACTATTCAAACTGACAAATTCATGTTTATTCCGTGCGAAACGGCGATTTATGAGAAATTACGATAAAATTGCTGTTTTAAACGTGCAAAAACATAGAAAAACGCTGTTTTGAACTATTAAAACTGACAAATTCATATTTCTTTCGTGTGAAACGGCGATTTATGAGAAATGACGATAAAATTGCTGTTTTAAACTTGCAAAAACATAGAAAAACGCTGTTTTGAACTATTCAAACTGACAAATTCATGTTTCTTTCGTGCGAAACGGCGATTTATGAGAAATGACGATAAAATTGCTGTTTTAAACTTGCAAAAACATAGAAAAACGCTGTTTTGAACTATTCAAACTGGCAAATTCATGTTTCTTTCGTGTGAAACGGCGATTTATGAGAAATGACGATAAAATTGCTGTTTTAAACTTGCAAAAACATAGGTTAAACGCTGTTTTGCCTATTCAAACTGACAAATTCATGTTTCTTTCGTGTGAAACGGCGATTTATGAGAAATGACGATAAAATTGCTGCTTTAAACTTGCAAAAACATAGAAAAACGCTGTTTTGAACTATTCAAACTGACAAATTCATGTTTCTTTCGTGTGAAACGGCGATTTATGAGAAATGACGATAAAATTGCTGTTTTAAACTTGCAAAAACATTGAATAACGATGTTTTTAACTATTCAAACTGACAAATTCATGTTTCTTCCGTGCGAAACGGCGATTTATGTGAAATTACTATAAAATTGCTGTTTTAAACTTGCAAAAACATAGAAAAACGCTGTTTTGAACTATTCAAACTGACAAATTCATGTTTCTTTCGTGTGAAACGGCGATTTATGAGAAATGACGATAAAATTGCTGTTTTAAACTTGCAAAAACATAGAAAAACGCTGTTTTGAACTATTCAAACTGACAAATTCATGTTTCTTTTGTGTGAAACGGCGATTTATGAGAAATGACGATAAAATTACTGTTTTAAGCTTGCAAAAACATAGAAAAACGCTGTTTTGAACTATCCAAACTGACAAATTCAGTTTTGTGGTTTGGGGTTCGAGGTTTGATGTTTGGGGTTGAGGTTTGGGGTTTGAGGTTTGGGGTTCGCGGTTTGAGGTTTGGGTTTGGGGTTCGGTGTTTGAGGTTTGGGGTTCGCGGTTTGAGGTTTGGGGTTGGGGTTTGGTGTTTGAGGTTTGGGGTTTGGAGTTCGATGTTTGAGGTTTGGGGTTCGAGGTTTGAGGTTTGGGGTTGAGGTTTGGGGTTTGAGGTTTGGGGTTGGGGGTTCGAGTTTTGGGCTTTGGGGTTGAGGTTTGGGGTTGAGGTTTAGAGTTGAAGTTTGGGGTTGAGGTTTGGGGTTGAGGTTTGGGGTTGAGGTTTGGGGTTGAGGCTTGGGGTTGAGGTTTGGGGTTAAGGTTTGGGGTTTTAGGTTAGGGATTTGGGGTTGGAAGTTTGAGGTTTGGGGTTTGAGGTTTGGGGTTGGGGGTTCGAGTTTTGGGGTTTGGAGTTGAGGTTTGGGGTTGAGGTATTAAACTTGCAAAAACATTGAAAAACGCTGTTCTCAACTATTCAAACTGACAAATTCATGTTTATTCCGTGCGAAACGGCGATTTATGAAAAATTACGATAAAATTGCTGTTTTAAACGTGCAAAAACATAGAAAAACGCTGTTTTGAACTATTCAAACTGACAAATTCATGTTTCTTTCGTGTGAAACGGCGATTTATGAGAAAAGACGATAAAATTGCTGTTTTAAACTTGCAAAAACATAGAAAAACGCTGTTTTGAACTATTCAAACTGACAAATTCATGTTTCTTTTGTGCGAAACGGCGATTTATGAGAAATGACGATAAAATTGCTGTTTTAAACTTGCAAAAACATAGAAAAACGCTGTTTTGAACTATTCAAACTGACAAATTCATGTTTCTTTCGGGCGAAACGGCGATTTATGAGAAATGACGATAAAATTGCTGTTTTAAACTTGCAAAAACATAGAAAAACGCTGTTTTCAACTATTCAAACTGATAAATTCATGTTTCTTACGTTCGAAACGGTGGATTTTTGTGAAATCACGATAAAATTGCTGTTTTAAACTTGCAAAAACATTGAAAAACGTTTTTTTCAACTATTCAAACTGACAAATTCATGTTTCTTCCGTGCGAAACGGCGATTTATGAGAAATTATGATAAAATTGCTGTTTTAAACTTGCAAAAACATAGAAAAACGCTGTTTTGAACTATTCAAACTGGCAAATTCATGTTTCTTTCGTGTGAAACGGCGATTTATGAGAAATGACGATAAAATTGCTGTTTTAAACTTGCAAAAACATAGGTTAAACGCTGTTTTGCCTATTCAAACTGACAAATTCATGTTTCTTTCGTGTGAAACGGCGATTTATGAGAAATGACGATAAAATTGCTGTTTTAAACTTGCAAAAACATAGAAAAACGGTGTTTTGAACTATTCAAACTGACAAATTCATGTTTCTTTCGTGTGAAACGGCGATTTATGAAAAATGACGATAAAATTGCTGTTTTAAACTTGCAAAAACATTGAATAACGATGTTTTTAACTATTCAAACTGACAAATTCATGTTTCTTCCGTGCGAAACGGCGATTTATGAGAAATTACTATAAAATTGCTGTTTTAAACTTGCAAAAACATAGAAAAACGCTGTTTTGAACTATTCAAACTGACAAATTCATGTTTCTTTCGTGTGAAACGGCGATTTATGAGAAATGACGATAAAATTGCTGTTTTAAACTTGCAAAAACATAGAAAAACGCTGTTTTGAACTATTCAAACTGACAAATTCATGTTTCTTTTGTGTGAAACGGCGATTTATGAGAAATGACGATAAAATTGCTGTTTTAAGCTTGCAAAAACATAGAAAAACGCTGTTTTGAACTATCCAAACTGACAAATTCAGTTTTGTGGTTTGGGGTTCGAGGTTTGATGTTTGGGGTTGAGGTTTGGGGTTTGAGGTTTGGGGTTCGCGGTTTGAGGTTTGGGTTTGGGGTTCGGTGTTTGAGGTTTGGGGTTCGCGGTTTGAGGTTTGGGGTTGGGGTTTGGTGTTTGAGGTTTGGGGTTTGGAGTTCGAGGTTTGAGGTTTGGGGTTCGAGGTTTGAGGTTTGGGGTTGAGGTTTGGGGTTTGAGGTTTGGGGTTGGGGGTTCGAGTTTTGGGCTTTGGGGTTGAGGTTTGGGGTTGAGGTTTAGAGTTGAGGTTTGGGGTTGAGGTTTGGGGTTGAGGTTTGGGGTTGAGGTTTGGGGTTGAGGTTTAGGGATTGAGGTTTGGGGTTGGGGGTTCGAGTTTTGGGGTTTGGAGTTGAGGTTTGGGGTTGAGGCTTGGGGTTGAGGTTTGGGGTTAAGGTTTGGGGTTTTAGGTTAGGGATTTGGGGTTGGAAGTTTGAGGTTTGGGGTTTGAGGTTTGGGGTTGGGGGTTCGAGTTTTGGGGTTTGGAGTTGAGGTTTGGGGTTGAGGTATTAAACTTGCAAAAACATTGAAAAACGCTGTTCTCAACTATTCAAACTGTCAAATTCATGTTTATTCCGTGCGAAACGGCGATTTATGAGAAATTACGATAAAATTGCTGTTTTAAACGTGCAAAAACATAGAAAACCGCTGTTTTGAACTATTCAAACTGACAAATTCATGTTTCTTTCGTGTGAAACGGCGATTTATGAGAAATGACGATAAAATTGCTGTTTTAAACTTGCAAAAACATAGAAAAACGCTGTTTTGAACTATTCAAACTGACAAATTCATGTTTCTTTTGTGCGAAACGGCGATTTATGAGAAATGACGATAAAATTGCTGTTTTAAACTTGCAAAAACATAGAAAAACGCTGTTTTGAACTATTCAAACTGACAAATTCATGTTTCTTTCGGGCGAAACGGCGATTTATGAGAAATGACGATAAAATTGCTGTTTTAAACTTGCAAAAACATAGAAAAACGCTGTTTTCAACTATTCAAACTGATAAATTCATGTTTCTTACGTTCGAAACGGTGGATTTTTGTGAAATCACGATAAAATTGCTGTTTTAAACTTGCAAAAACATTGAAAAACGTTTTTTTCAACTATTCAAACTGACAAATTCATGTTTCTTCCGTGCGAAACGGCGATTTATGAGAAATTACGATAAAATTGCTGTTTTAAACTTGCAAAAACATAGAAAAACGCTGTTTTGAACTATTCAAACTGGCAAATTCATGTTTCTTTCGTGTGAAACGGCGATTTATGAGAAATGACGATAAAATTGCTGTTTTAAACTTGCAAAAACATAGGTTAAACGCTGTTTTGCCTATTCAAACTGACAAATTCATGTTTCTTTCGTGTGAAACGGCGATTTATGAGAAATGACGATAAAATTGCTGTTTTAAACTTGCAAAAACATAGAAAAACGCTGTTTTGAACTATTCAAACTGACAAATTCATGTTTCTTTCGTGTGAAACGGCGATTTATGAAAAATGACGATAAAATTGCTGTTTTAAACTTGCAAAAACATTGAATAACGATGTTTTTAACTATTCAAACTGACAAATTCATGTTTCTTCCGTGCGAAACGGCGATTTATGAGAAATTACTATAAAATTGCTGTTTTAAACTTGCAAAAACATAGAAAAACGCTGTTTTGAACTATTCAAACTGACAAATTCATGTTTCTTTCGTGTGAAACGGCGATTTATGAGAAATGACGATAAAATTGCTGTTTTAAACTTGCAAAAACATAGAAAAACGCTGTTTTGAACTATTCAAACTGACAAATTCATGTTTCTTTTGTGTGAAACGGCGATTTATGAGAAATGACGATAAAATTGCTGTTTTAAGCTTGCAAAAACATAGAAAAACGCTGTTTTGAACTATCCAAACTGACAAATTCAGTTTTGTGGTTTGGGGTTCGAGGTTTGATGTTTGGGGTTGAGGTTTGGGGTTTGAGGTTTGGGGTTTGCGGTTTGAGGTTTGGGTTTGGGGTTCGGTGTTTGAGGTTTGGGGTTCGCGGTTTGAGGTTTAGGGTTGGGGTTTGGTGTTTGAGGTTTGGGGTTTGGAGTTCGAGGTTTGAGGTTTGGGGTTCGAGGTTTGAGGTTTGGGGTTGAGGTTTGGGGTTTGAGGTTTGGGGTTGGGGGTTCGAGTTTTGGGCTTTGGGGTTGAGGTTTGGGGTTGAGGTTTAGAGTTGAGGTTTGGGGTTGAGGTTTGGGGTTGAGGTTTGGGGTTGAGGTTTGGGGTTGAGGTTTGGGGATTGAGGTTTGGGGTTGGGGGTTCGAGTTTTGGGGTTTGGAGTTGAGGTTTGGGGTTGAGGCTTGGGGTTGAGGTTTGGGGTTAAGGTTTGGGGTTTTAGGTTAGGGATTTGGGGTTGGAAGTTTGAGGTTTGGGGTTTGAGGTTTGGGGTTGGGGGTTCGAGTTTTGGGGTTTGGAGTTGAGGTTTGGGGTTGAGGTATTAAACTTGCAAAAACATTGAAAAACGCTGTTCTCAACTATTCAAACTGACAAATTCATGTTTATTCCGTGCGAAACGGCGATTTATGAGAAATTACGATAAAATTGCTGTTTTAAACGTGCAAAAACATAGAAAAACGCTGTTTTGAACTATTCAAACTGACAAATTCATGTTTCTTTCGTGTGAAACGGCGATTTATGAGAAATGACGATAAAATTGCTGTTTTAAACTTGCAAAAACATAGAAAAACGCTGTTTTGAACTATTCAAACTGACAAATTCATGTTTCTTTTGTGCGAAACGGCGATTTATGAGAAATGACGATAAAATTGCTGTTTTAAACTTGCAAAAACATAGAAAAACGCTGTTTTGAACTATTCAAACTGACAAATTCATGTTTCTTTCGGGCGAAACGGCGATTTATGAGAAATGACGATAAAATTGCTGTTTTAAACTTGCAAAAACATAGAAAAACGCTGTTTTCAACTATTCAAACTGATAAATTCATGTTTCTTACGTTCGAAACGGTGGATTTTTGTGAAATCACGATAAAATTGCTGTTTTAAACTTGCAAAAACATTGAAAAACGTTTTTTTCAACTATTCAAACTGACAAATTCATGTTTCTTCCGTGCGAAACGGCGATTTATGAGAAATTACGATAAAATTGCTGTTTTAAACTTGCAAAAACATAGAAAAACGCTGTTTTGAACTATTCAAACTGGCAAATTCATGTTTCTTTCGTGTGAAACGGCGATTTATGAGAAATGACGATAAAATTGCTGTTTTAAACTTGCAAAAACATAGGTTAAACGCTGTTTTGCCTATTCAAACTGACAAATTCATGTTTCTTTCGTGTGAAACGGCGATTTATGAGAAATGACGATAAAATTGCTGTTTTAAACTTGCAAAAACATAGAAAAACGCTGTTTTGAACTATTCAAACTGACAAATTCATGTTTCTTTCGTGTGAAACGGCGATTTATGAAAAATGACGATAAAATTGCTGTTTTAAACTTGCAAAAACATTGAATAACGATGTTTTTAACTATTCAAACTGACAAATTCATGTTTCTTCCGTGCGAAACGGCGATTTATGAGAAATTACTATAAAATTGCTGTTTTAAACTTGCAAAAACATAGAAAAACGCTGTTTTGAACTATTCAAACTGACAAATTCATGTTTCTTTCGTGTGAAACGGCGATTTTTGAGAAATGACGATAAAATTGCTGTTTTAAACTTGCAAAAACATAGAAAAACGCTGTTTTGAACTATTCAAACTGACAAATTCATGTTTCTTTTGTGTGAAACGGCGATTTATGAGAAATGACGATAAAATTGCTGTTTTAAGCTTGCAAAAACATAGAAAAACGCTGTTTTGAACTATCCAAACTGACAAATTCAGTTTTGTGGTTTGGGGTTCGAGGTTTGATGTTTGGGGTTGAGGTTTGGGGTTTGAGGTTTGGGGTTCGCGGTTTGAGGTTTGGGTTTGGGGTTCGGTGTTTGAGGTTTGGGGTTCGCGGTTTGAGGTTTGGGGTTGGGGTTTGGTGTTTGAGGTTTGGGGTTTGGAGTTCGAGGTTTGAGGTTTGGGGTTCGAGGTTTGAGGTTTGGGGTTGAGGTTTGGGGTTTGAGGTTTGGGGTTGGGGGTTCGAGTTTTGGGGTTTGGAGTTGAGGTTTGGGGTTGAGGTATTAAACTTGCAAAAACATTGAAAAACGCTGTTCTCAACTATTCAAACTGACAAATTCATGTTTATTCCGTGCGAAACGGCGATTTATGAGAAATTACGATAAAATTGCTGTTTTAAACGTGCAAAAACATAGAAAAACGCTGTTTTGAACTATTCAAACTGACAAATTCATGTTTCTTTCGTGTGAAAGGGCGATTTATGAGAAATGACGATAAAATTGCTGTTTTAAACTTGCAAAAACATAGAAAAACGCTGTTTTGAACTATTCAAACTGACAAATTCATGTTTCTTTCGTGCGAAACGGCGATTTATGAGAAATGACGATAAAATTGCTGTTTTAAACTTGCAAAAACATAGAAAAACGCTGTTTTGAACTATTCAAACTGACAAATTCATGTTTCTTTCGGGCGAAACGGCGATTTATGATAAATGACGATAAAATTGCTGTTTTAAACTTGCAAAAACATAGAAAAACGCTGTTTTAAACTATTCAAACGGACAAATTCATGTTTCTTTCGTGTGAAACGGCGATTTATGAGAAATGACGATAAAATTGCTGTTTTAAACTTGCAAAAACAGAAAAACGCTGTTTTGAACTATTCAAACTGACAAATTCATGTTTCTTTCGTGCGAAACGGCGATTTATGAAAAATGACGATAAAATTGCTGTTTTAAACTTGCAAAAACATAGAAAAACGCTGTTTTGAACTATTCAAACTGACAATTTCATGTTTCTTTCGTGCGAAACGGCGATTTATGAGAAATGACGATAAAATTGCTGTTTAAACTTGCAAAAACATAGAAAAAAGCTGTTTTCAACTATTCAAACTGATAAATTCATTTTTCTTACGTTCGAAACGGTGGATTTTTGTGAAATCACGATAAAATTGCTGTTTTAAACTTGCAAAAACATAGAAAAACGCTGTTTTGAACTATTCAAACTGACAAATTCATGTTTCTTTCGTGTGAAACGGCGATTTATGAGAAATGACGATAAAATCCTGTTTTAAATTTGCAAAAACATAGAAAAACGCTGTTTTGAAATACTCAAACTGACAAATTCATGTTTCTTCCGTGCGAAACGGCGATTTATGAGAAATTACTATAAAATTGCTGTTATAAACTTGCAAAAACAGATGCTACACTTCTTTCGTCGCCTTGGCTGCCGCGGCTAGCTTGAACAGTGGAGACGGTCGTGAGGTCAATTGTGTGCAGCAAGCTATCAAAATAATTTTTATAGGGCGCCAGCTGGCCATGCAGCTGACGAAAACGAACCTCTGGAGACTGGCCAACAATTCTCCAGAGTGGCCAAGGGACGTAGCGATCTGTCGAAGGCAGTAGTAAAGGGGGTAGCAACGAATAACAACTCCAAAATATGCTAATGATGAGTGTATTGCGGCGTAAAGAACGTATTTACAATTGCGTATAAAAATATTATCGTCCGAGTTAGGACTGCTCTGATCGGCGTGGACTAAATCGAGTTGTTGTTGAATTACTTCGCGCGGCTCGATGACGCAGTGACAGTCGGGGTACAAACTCAAAAAGGTGTTTAAAGCGCTCAACAGGATCACGGTGGTTTCGTTGGTCGACCAAGGATACACGTGACGCGCGTAAGTAGAATCGGTGAGCCCAACCGCCGGAGACGTTACTTCGTGCCACGGAACAATAAACGCTAAACAGCACGCAAGTGTTATATTCGCGACGATCAGACCGAATCGCAATCGGTTGATAATTACTGACGACAAATGATTAGTTTATACAAGATGCAAATATCGACCGCGTAACAATGATAACACGTAAGTATTGATGATATAAGTAACAAATCAAATTTAGCATAACATAAATATAACCATAAATAATAAAACAAATGAATGGCTTAGCTGTGGCCCAGGGGGTTGCGGGGTTCCTTCCTCACTGCTGTCCAATGTGGCTATCTCTCGTCCGAGATGGAACGGCGCAGGCGTAGCGTGACGCGTTGGATCGCAATCGCGCCAAATCCAGTGGCGGCGACTTCCCGTTTCGCGACGCACAGCAAACCAATGTGGGAATGGACGGTGGTACTCCACGTTCCACGATGCTCCGTATTCACAAGTCAACGCAGACTTGGAGATGATTCCAGGTTCCCAAAATACGGAGTACGATACTCCCGTAAATGTTTCCAATAATAACGGAACAGCGGACTAACTTGGTCCCAGTAATACCAATCCCAATGGTAAAACAAAAACGTAAAACGTAAAACGAAAACGTGCAACGTAAAAGTGCAACGTAAACGTGAACGTAAAAAGTAAAAGCCTAAAAAGGAAGTTTGTGATCAGACTCATAGCAAGGTACGTACGCCACTGACTATTTATTCAACTACGTGGCAATGTGTTATACTTTGATGAAAACAGAACAATGAAATTACTATTGACTCTAATTTATGTGACTGACTCTACGTTAAACTAATTGACTTTATTTTAACTAGGAAACTGCAAAATTAGTTTATCATGTGAATATAGTTACCTGAGATGTAGGACGGCTTAAAAGTATAAGAGTTTGAGATCTATAAATCCGGCTAACGGCCGCAGAATATAACAATTCCAAAATGGTTTAAATTACCACTAATCCAGATACTAATCTGATACAATTCTATACTGAATTTCTTCACACAAAAAAGGTAACACAACCAGATCTCTTCCAAAACTCAGTAATGACTCTTCTAACGTGAAAAATCCTTTTTACAGGTCAAAGCAAGGAAAAATTAAACTAACTGCAACAAGTACCTTAGCGATGCGCACCTGCCAGTAAGCCGAAATCACAGCTTCCGACGACCAGAGCTACACCGTCGCGTAGTAGGTGGTGCACTCAAAAGGCGGAACAAAATTACAAGCAAAATAATTAGAACTAAACCGTAACAAACTCTCCCCTCACCACGTAAGGAAATTTTCCCGAAAATTTCCGATGAGAACTATTACAAAAGAAAATAATAAGACCATAAGAGAAGTAAGGAACAAATGAAGTTGAAAATCAAAGTCGCGATCCGCTAATCGTTTTCTGAATCTCCAGCTGTTTCAGGATGAACCTTCAGATCCTTGACGTTCCAATTCCCTTGAAGCACGGTGCCCTTCATGTCCTTCAGGATGTATGTGTCTGTCGAGATACGCTTGTGCACCATAAACGGACCGATGTACTTCGCCGCCAGCTTTGCCGTGTAGTACTTCGATGCATCCGATAAGACGTAATTCTTACGCCACACAAGCTGGTTCGGATACAAGTTTACGTCCGGTGTCGCAGATCGTAACGAGCCTTGGTCTTGGTGTATGATGTTTGTAATCGTTTGCGGATGTCACGATAAAGCTGCGCAAAACAACACGACCGCTCTAACTGCTTCCCACGATCCACGGGCTCCACAATCTCGTCGTCTGCTGCATTATGCCAATCTCCTGACAAGATCATCTTGCGCCCAAAGTTGACGAAGTATGGAGTAACTCCGGTGACTTCATGGACGGCAGTGCGTACAGCACAACCTATCTGCGGTAAGTACTTGCTCCAAGTACGGTGATTCTCCGACACGTATGACACCAACATCGTTTTTAAAACCTTGTTCACCCTCTCCACAGGATTCGCCTGCGGGTGATACAGGGACGTGTATCGCGACTTCACCTGGTACTTCGATAAAAGGCGTGTGTACTCCAGCGCTCTAAACTGCGTGCCGTTGTCAGAAATGACAGCTCGAGGAACGCCGAAAACCAAAAACACATGTTCCTCTAGTGCCTTCACCATTGAGCTTGCTTTCGCCTGACGTAGTGGAAAGAACATCACGAACTTACTGAAGATATCGTAGACCGACAGAATCGACGTAAAACCCTGCTTAGACGGCGGAAGTGGACCAACTAAATCTATGCTAATCACCTCCCAAGGCTTGGTGACAGTTGAGTGACCTCCCATGTGTCCAGGTGCTGCTTGCTGTACTGGCTTCGACTGCAGACAAACCACACAACTACGAACATACCTAGCAACGTCTGCCTTCATCTTCGGCCAGTAGTAGCGTTCTGCTAACCGATGGAACGTTTTAAATGCTCCCAAATGTCCACTTGTCGGCACGTCATGGCATTCCTTCATCAACTGTTTACGCCTCTCCTTCGGTACAATTTCTTTCCACTGCTCCTCATCCTCAACTAGTCCTAAATAACTACTCTTAACGAACTTACACAATTTCCCATCCCTAATACAATAATCCGGGTAAAGAAGCGGATTTTCTCTAACTAAATTAACCATTTTCTTAAACCAACTATCCTTACATTCGTCCACATTCACACAATCTACAACAGGTACTGCACGAGACAAAATCGGGCACAACATGGTCTTTGCCCTTTCGATGTACAATTTTAAAATTGTATTGCTGCAGCCTCACAGACCAACGAGCTAACCTGCCAGACGGATTCTCCAACTTGTGCAACCACAACAGAGAATAGTGATCGGTGATCGCCGTGAACTCTGTCCCCTCCAGATATGGTCTTAATTTCTCTATGGCCCACAGTAACGCTAATAACTCCTTCTCAGTCGTTGAGTAGTTGCGCTCCTGGCGGGTCAATGAGCGAGACAAATAGCAGACCACTTTCTCACCATCTTCATGCTGCTGGCTCAATACTGCGCCCAACCCAAAATCTGACGCATCTGTCTGCAGTGTGAATTCTCTGTTAAAATCAGGGCAAGTCAATATGGGAGCCGATACAAGGTGAGTTTTTATCTCCTCCCACGCTGCATCACAACTCTCATCCCATCTAAACGTACTGTTCTTCTTCAGGAGCCTAGTGAGCGGAGCGATGACTGTGGAGAAATGTGACACAAAGCGGCGGTACCAAGAACTCATTCCAACTAACCGACGTACCTCAGAGACGGATCTAGGTATCGGAATGTCCAAGATAGCCTGTACCTTTTCTGGATCCACGTGTAGACCGCGCTGATTCACCACATACCCCAAGTATCGAAGCTCGTCCTTACAGAAGTGACATTTCTCTCGTCCCAAAGTCAACTGTGCTCTCTTAAGTCGAGTGGCTACTTCCTCTAATATTTCCAGATGTTTGTCGAAGGTAGGTGTGACGATGATAATATCATCCAGATAAACGAACACGTACTGATCCAGATCTGAGCCGATAACAGAATTTATAAATCGTTGCCATACTGCAGGTGCACTGTGAAGTCCAAAAGGCATCCGCCTAAACTGATAAAGTCCTCGATTCGGTACCGTGAATGCCGTGTACTGTTTGGAGTCTTCAGCGACCGGAATTTGCCAATAGGCAGCCTTGATGTCCAATGATGTTAGATATTTGGCATCACGTAACTTATCTAGTGTATCTGACACGTACGGAATCGGGTAAGCATCTCGACGACTAACTTTATTCAGCTTACGGAAGTCAACACAAAATCTATACTTCCCATCCTTCTTAGGTACCAACAATATGGGCGACGACCATGGACTCTGGGATTTTTCCACTATTCCCTGCTCCAACATGGACGTCAACTCGGCATCTACGTGCTTCTGCATCGCTGGAGAGATCGGATAGTACCGTTGCTTGATCGGTTCGCTATCGGTAAAAATCTTCAGCTCTGTCCTATCTGTACACCCTATTTTGTCTTTCTCCATACCTTCGAACATCTTATCCACAACCTTGGCCAACCTGTGTTCCTGTTCCACCGACAAATTGCTGCGAGGGTGAATTGCATCTACCTGCACTTCCGGTGACTCCGAAAATGTCCATTCACCACGCCGCAGATCAGGTACAATCCCCATAGCCTTCCAAAAATTCATCCCTAAAATCATCAAATGTGGAAGCTCTGGAACGACAAGTATTTCGATTACTCGAACTCGATCTCGTAGCCTAACTGGAACTGAGCAACTTCCGATACTTTCACAACGTTGGCCATTCGCGACAGTACAATGTGAGAACGATTTCTTTAGTTTTAGATTCAATTTACTCAGCACTTGCCAACCTAGCTTTCCTACAATCGTGCACGACGCGCCCGAATCCAACAATCCACGGAACGAATTTTCAAAAATAAAAACTTCCAGGTACGGACGTTCGTCACCTTCCGCATGAGCTAAAATAAAATCTAATCTAGCATTATTCACAGTGGTCGACGCTAATAATTCTCGATGGCGTAATCGACCGTTTACGACATCTGTCTCCCGTTTCCCGAACACTGAGGGCAAGTATTGACGGTAAATCCTTGTTTTCCGCATTTAAAACAACGTCTTTTTCTAGGTGCTGGACATCTGTTGGCGAGATGACCCGTGTTATGGCAATTCCAACACGTGCGCGAGTCTCTACGTTCGCTATCGACGACATGAACACGAGCTGTAGCTGTTGATGCTCTCGATATGGACGGCGATTCTACGTATGCTAAATCCGGTTCGATTGACATATTTTTCCGAGGTGGAGGTGCGAAGTTTTCAATCGCTTCCCTACGTTGGTCAAGCTTTTTACACAACTTTTGTAACTCGCTAACTGACTTCACATCTATTAAAGCTAATTGAGTCTGATAAAATGGCAAAATGTTTCTCATTAACAAACTAACTTTGTATTCCTCAGAGAGCTTTGATTTTAACCTAGAAATTAATAACGTCATGCTAGCTACATATTCTCCAATTGTTTCATTTGGACCCTGCGTCCTGCGCCTAATTTCCTCAAACAATTTTTCTTCGTAGTTAATCGGTAAATATTCATCGCGCAACCCATCTACTAAATCTTCCCAAGTTCTAAACCGATTCCTATTTGCTCTAAACCACACTAACGCATTCCCTTCAAATAAATCGATCGCTGAATCTATAAGTTGTGATTTTGTGATGTTACGCGCTAACCGTAATTCCTCGACGCGCTCTAAAAACGCATTGATAGAAGTTTGTTTCCTATCCCCACTAAATTTCAAATTCCATTTAACTACTGGTACCGGTTTCATTATTCGCCGCGATCTATCCTCAACAACAGCTTCCGCAACCGATTCTGAATCTGATCCCGAAACGCTAAGTTCCTCGAACGAAGTCTGAAGCGCTGGATCCATTAACGTTGACGAATGTTTATGCCTTTTTACTTTGGACATAAGTTCTGATTCAAGCGTAACTAATTTCACGAATGTTTGAGAACGTATCTTCACCTCGTTGTTGTTCGTTGTCACGCTACGATTGACTCTGCCAACCGCATGTGCAAGTTTAGTTTCAACCTTCTTGAACGCTGGTGAGTCTTTCTCGTCTACAAGTGAACTAATTAAGCTAGTAATCTCTGTTGTCAGTTTCTTTATAGCTGTCATATCTTCTTCAAATTTATACGGATAGTCTGGCATAACGAAGCTGGCGTGCTTTTCCGCTTTCAGCACTGAACGCAGTGTCTGTCTCATCGCATCTACCGAACCTACATCCTCCACACCTCTACATTTCAACTCGTACATCAATTCATCCTTCTCCAATCGATTCACTTCCATTCTGGACTCCATACTGACCAAAAATATCAACAAAAGAATGTAAGAATACAAAACTAATCTACCTGAAACTATCTAACCCGACCTTAAATCTACTACCAACTAAGAAAAACCCGTTGATATCCAACAGACTAAATATAAACTTTAGCTAAACGAACTAGGAATTCTAAATCTCCCAAAATACTATCTAATTCGATTGTAAAACCGAGGTAAACAACGTCGATTGCTACCAACCCAACACCTTAACGGGTTGCAAATTTACTACTCGAGGACTAATTTACTACGCGAAGGGCTAATTTACTACGCGAAGGCCCTGAAGTTGGGTGCCAATTTCTCTTGCTACACTTCTTTCGTCGCCTTGGCTGCCGCGGCTAGCTTGAACAGTGGAGACGGTCGTGCGGTCAATTGTGTGCAGCAAGCTATCAAAATAATTTTTATAGGGCGCCAGCTGGCCATGCAGCTGACGAAAACGAACCTCTGGAGACTGGCCAACAATTCTCCAGAGTGGCCAAGGGACGTAGCGATCTGTCGAAGGCAGTAGTAAAGGAGGTAGCAACGAATAACAACTCCAAAATATGCTAATGATGAGTGTATTGCGGCGTAAAGAACGTATTTACAATTGCGTATAAAAATATTATCGCCCGAGTTAGGACTGCTCTGATCGGCGTGGACTAAATCGAGTTGTGGTTGAATTACTTCGCGCGGCTCGATGACGCAGTGACAGTCGGGGTACAAACTCAAAAAGGTGTTTAAAGAGCTCAACAGGATCACGGTGGTTTCGTTGGTCGACCAAGGATACACGTGACGCGCGTAAGTAGAATCGGTGAGCCCAACCGCCGGAGACGTACGTCGTGCCACAGAACAATTAACGCTAAACAGCACGCAAGTGTTATATTCGCGACAATCAGACCGAATCGCAATCGGTTGATAATTACTGACGACAAATGAGTAGTTTATACAAGATGCAAATATCGACCGCGTAACAATGATAAAACGTAAGTATTGATGATATAAGTAACAAATCAAATTTAGCATAACATAAATATAACCATAAATAATAAAACAAATGAATGGCTTAGCTGTGGCCCAGGGGGTTGCGGGGTACCTTCCTCACTGCTGTCCAATGTGGCTATCTCTCGTCCGAGATGGAACGGCGCAGGCGTAGCGTGACGCGTTGGATCGCAATCGCGCCAAATCCAGTGGCGGCGACTTCCCGTTTCGCGACGCACAGCAAACCAATGTGGGAATGGACGGTGGTACTCCACGTTCCACGATGCTCCGTATTCACAAGTCAACGCAGACTTGGAGATGATTCCAGGTTCCCAAAATACGGAGTACGATACTCCCGTAAATGTTTCCAATAATAACGGAACAGCGGACTAACTTGGTCCCAGTAATACCAATCCCAATGGTAAAACAAAAACGTAAAACGTAAAACGAAAACGTGCAACGTAAAAGTGCAACGTAAACGTGAACGTAAAAAGTAAAAGCCTAAAAAGGAAGTTTGTGATCAGACTCATAGCAAGGTACGTACGCCACTGACTATTTATTCAACTACGTGGCAATGTGTTATACTTTGATGAAAACAGAACAATGAAATTACTATTGACTCTAATTTATGTGACTGACTCTACGTTAAACTAATTGACTTTATTTTAACTAGGAAACTGCAAAATTAGATTATCATGTGATAATGTGAGATGTAGGACGGCTTAAAAGTATGAGAGTTTGAGATCTATAAATCCGGCTAACGGCCGCAGAATATAACAATTCCAAAATGGTTTAAATTACCACTAATCCAGATACTAATCTGATACAATTCTATACTGAATTTCTTCACACAAAAAAGGTAACACAACCAGATCTCTTCCAAAACTCAGTAACGACTCTTCTAACGTGAAAAATCCTTTTTACAGGTCAAAGCAAGGAAAAATTAAACTAACTGCAACAAGTACCTTAGCGATGCGCACCTGCCAGTAAGCCGAAATCACAGCTTCCGACGACCAGAGCTACACCGTCGCGTAGTAGGTGGTGCACTCAAAAGGCGGAACAAAATTACAAGCAAAAGAATTAGAACTAAACCGTAACACAGAAAAACGCTGTTTTGAACTATTCAAACTGACAAATTCATGTTTCTTTCGTGCGAAACGGCGATTTATGAGAAATGACGATAAAATTGCTGTTTTAAACTTGCAAAAACATAGAAAAACGCTGTTTTGACTATTCAAACTGACAAATTCATGTTTCTTTCGTGTGAAACGGCGATTTATGAGAAATAACGATAAAATTGCTGTTTTAAACTTGCAAAAACATAGAAAAACGCTGTTTTGAACTATTCAAACTGACAAATTCATGTTTCTTTCGTGCAAAACGGCGATTTATGAGAAATGACGATAAAATTGCTGTTTTAAACTTGCAAAAACATAGAAAAACGCTGTTTTGAACTATTCAAACTGACAAATTCATGTTTCTTCGTGCGAAACGGCGATTTATGAGAAATGACGATAAAATTGCTGTTTTAACTTGCAAAAACATAGAAAAACGCTGTTTTCAACTATTCAAACTGATAAATTCATGTTTCTTACGTTCGAAACGGTGGATTTTTGTGAAATCACGATAAAATTGCTGTTTTAAACTTGCAAAAATATAGAAAAACGCTGTTTTCAACTATTCAAACTGATAAATTCATGTTTCTCACGTTGGAAACGGTGGATTTTTGTGAAATCACGATTAAATTGCTGTTTTAAACTTGCAAAAACATAGAAAACGCTGTTTTGAACTGTCCAAACTGACAAATTCAGTTTTGTGGTTTGGGGTTCGAGGTTTGATGTTTGGGGTTGAGGTTTGGGGTTTGAGGTTTGGGGTTCGCGGTTTGAGGTTTGGGTTTGGGGTTCGGTGTTTGAGGTTTGGGGTTCGCGGTTTGAGGTTTGGGGTTGGGGTTCGGGGTTTGAGGTTTGGGGTTTGGGATTCGAGGTTTGAGGTTTGGGGTTCGAGGTTTGAGGTTTGGGGTTGAGGTTTGGGGTTTGAGTTTTGGGGTTGAGGTTTGGGGTTGAGGTTTGGGGTTGAGGTTTGGGGTTGAGGTTTGGGGTTGAGGTTTAGGGTTGAGGTTTGGGGTTGAGGTTTGGGGTTGAGGTTTGGGGTTGAGGTTTGGGGTTGAGGTTTGTGGTTGAGGTTTGGGGTTGAGGTTTGGGGTTGAGGTTTGGGGTTGAGGTTTGGGGGTTTAGGTTAGGGATTTGGGGTTCGAAGTTTGAGGTTTGAGGTTTGAGGTTTGGGGTTGGGGGTTCGAGTTTTGGGGTTTGGGGTTGAGGTTTGGGGTTGAGATATTAAACTTGCAAAAACATTGAAAAACGCTGTTTTCAACTATTCAAACTGACAAATTCATGTTTATTCCGTGCGAAACGGCGATTTATGAGAAATTACGATAAAATTGCTGCTTTAAACTTGCAAAAACATAGAAAAACGCTGTTTTGAACTATTCAAACTGACAAATTCATGATTCTTTCGTGTGAAACGGCGATTTATGAGAAATGACGAGAAAATTGCTGTTTTAAGCTTGCAAAAACATAGAAAAACGCTGTTTTGAACTATTCAAACTGACAAATTCATGATTCTTTCGTGCGAAACGGCGATTTATGAGAAATGACGATAAAATTGCTGTTTTAAACTTGCAAAAACATAGAAAAACGCTGTTTTCAACTATTCAAACTGATAAATTCATGTTTCTTACGTTCCAAACGGTGGATTTTAGTGAAATCCCGATAAAATTGCTGTTTTAAACTTGCAAAAACATTGAAAAACGCTGTTTTCAACTATTCAAACTGACAAAATCATGTTTCTTCCGTGCGAAACGGCGATTTATGAGAAATTACGATAAAATAGCTGTTTTAAACTTGCAAAAACATAGAAAAACGCTGTTTTGAACTACTCAAACTGACAAATTCATTTTTCTTCCGTGCGAGACGGCGATTTATGAGAAATGACGATAAAATTGCTGTTTTAAACTTGAAAAACATAGAAAAACGCTGTTTTCAACTATTCAACTGATAAATTCATGTTTCTTACGTTCGAAACGGTGGATTTTTGTGAAATCACGATAAACTTGCTGTTTTAAACTTGCAAAAACATAGAAAAACGCTGTTTTGAACTATTCAAACTGACAAATTCATGTTTCTTCGTGCGAAACGGCGATTTATGAGAAATGACGATAAAATTGCTGTTTTAACTTGCAAAAACATAGAAAAACGCTGTTTTCAACTATTCAAACTGATAAATTCATGTTTCTTACGTTCGAAACGGTGGATTTTTGTGAAATCACGATAAAATTGCTGTTTTAAACTTGCAAAAATATAGAAAAACGCTGTTTTCAACTATTCAAACTGATAAATTCATGTTTCTTACGTTGGAAACGGTGGATTTTTGTGAAGTCACGATTAAATTGCTGTTTTAAACTTGCAAAAACATAGAAAACGCTGTTTTGAACTGTCCAAACTGACAAATTCAGTTTTGTGGTTTGGGGTTCGAGGTTTGATGTTTGGGGTTGAGGTTTGGGGTTTGAGGTTTGGGGTTCGCGGTTTGAGGTTTGGGATTGGGGTTCGGTGTTTGAGGTTTGGGGTTCGCGGTTTGAGGTTTGGGGTTGGGGTTCGGGGTTTGAGGTTTGGGGTTTGGGATTCGAGGTTTGAGGTTTGGGGTTCGAGGTTTGAGGTTTGGGGTTGAGGTTTGGGGTTTGAGTTTTGGGGTTCGGGGTTCGAGTTTTGGGCTTTGGGGTTGAGGTTTGGGGTTGAGGTTTAGGGTTGAGGTTTGGGGTTGAGGTTTGGGGTTGAGGTTTGGGGTTGAGGTTTGGGGTTGAGGTTTGGGGTTGAGGTTTGGGGTTGAGGTTTGGGGTTGAGGTTTGGGGTTGAGGTTTGGGGTTTTAGGTTAGGGATTTGGGGTTCGAAGTTTGAGGTTTGAGGTTTGAGGTTTGGGGTTGGGGGTTCGAGTTTTGGGGTTTGGGGTTGAGGTTTGGGGTTGAGATATTAAACTTGCAAAAACATTGAAAAACGCTGTTTTCAACTATTCAAACTGACAAATTCATGTTTATTCCGTGCGAAACGGCGATTTATGAGAAATTACGATAAAATTGCTGCTTTAAACTTGCAAAAACATAGAAAAACGCTGTTTTGAACTATTCAAACTGACAAACTCATGTTTCTTTCGTGTGAAACGGCGATTTATGAGAAATGACGATAAAATTGCTGTTTTAAACTTGCAAAAACATAGAAAATCGCTGTTTTGAACTATTCAAACTGACAAATTCATGTTTCTTTCGTGCGAAACGGCGATTTATAAGAAATGACGATAAAATTGCTGTTTTAAACTTGCAAAAACTTAGAAAAACGCTGTTTTGAACTATTCAAACTGACAAATTCATGTTTCTTTCGTGCGAAACGGCGATTTATGAGAAATGACGATAAAATTGCTGTTTTAAACTTGCAAAAACATAGAAAAACGCTGTTTTGAACTATTCAAACTGACAATTTCATGTTTCTTTCGTGCGAAACGGCGATTTATGAGAAATGACGATAAAATTGCTGTTTAAACTTGCAAAAACATAGAAAAAAGCTGTTTTCAACTATTCAAACTGATAAATTCATTTTTCTTACGTTCGAAACGGTGGATTTTTGTGAAATCACGATAAAATTGCTGTTTTAAACTTGCAAAAACATAGAAAAACGCTGTTTTGAACTATTTAAACTGACAAATTCATGTTTCTTTCGTGTGAAACGGCGATTTATGAGAAATGACGATAAAATCCTGTTTTAAATTTGCAAAAACATAGAAAAACGCTGTTTTGAAATACTCAAACTGACAAATTCATGTTTCTTCCGTGCGAAACGGCGATTTATGAGAAATTACTATAAAATTGCTGTTATGAACTTGCAAAAACAGATGCTACACTTCTTTCGTCGCCTTGGCTGCCGCGGCTAGCTTGAACAGTGGAGACGGTCGTGAGGTCAATTGTGTGCAGCAAGCTATCAAAATAATTTTTATAGGGCGCCAGCTGGCCATGCAGCTGACGAAAACGAACCTCTGGAGACTGGCCAACAATTCTCCAGAGTGGCCAAGGGACGTAGCGATCTGTCGAAGGCAGTAGTAAAGGGGGTAGCAACGAATAACAACTCCAAAATATGCTAATGATGAGTGTATTGCGGCGTAAAGAACGTATTTACAATTGCGTATAAAAATATTATCGTCCGAGTTAGGACTGCTCTGATCGGCGTGGACTAAATCGAGTTGTGGTTGAATTACTTCGCGCGGCTCGATGACGCAGTGACAGTCGGGGTACAAACTCAAAAAGGTGTTTAAAGCGCTCAACAGGATCACGGTGGTTTCGTTGGTCGACCAAGGATACACGTGACGCGCGTAAGTAGAATCGGTGAGCCCAACCGCCGGAGACGTACGTCGTGCCACGGAACAATAAACGCTAAACAGCACGCAAGTGTTATATTCGCGACGATCAGACCGAATCGCAATCGGTTGATAATTACTGACGACAAATGATTAGTTTATACAAGATGCAAATATCGACCGCGTAACAATGATAACACGTAAGTATTGATGATATAAGTAACAAATCAAATTTAGCATAACATAAATATAACCATAAATAATAAAACAAATGAATGGCTTAGCTGTGGCCCAGGGGGTTGCGGGGTTCCTTCCTCACTGCTGTCCAATGTGGCTATCTCTCGTCCGAGATGGAACGGCGCAGGCGTAGCGTGACGCGTTGGATCGCAATCGCGCCAAATCCAGTGGCGGCGACTTCCCGTTTCGCGACGCACAGCAAACCAATGTGGGAATGGACGGTGGTACTCCACGTTCCACGATGCTCCGTATTCACAAGTCAACGCAGACTTGGAGATGATTCCAGGTTCCCAAAATACGGAGTACGATACTCCCGTAAATGTTTCCAATAATAACGGAACAGCGGACTAACTTGGTCCCAGTAATACCAATCCCAATGGTAAAACAAAAACGTAAAACGTAAAACGAAAACGTGCAACGTAAAAGTGCAACGTAAACGTGAACGTAAAAAGTAAAAGCCTAAAAAGGAAGTTTGTGATCAGACTCATAGCAAGGTACGTACGCCACTGACTATTTATTCAACTACGTGGCAATGTGTTATACTTTGATGAAAACAGAACAATGAAATTACTATTGACTCTAATTTATGTGACTGACTCTACGTTAAACTAATTGACTTTATTTTAACTAGGAAACTGCAAAATTAGTTTATCATGTGAATATAGTTACCTGAGATGTAGGACGGCTTAAAAGTATAAGAGTTTGAGATCTATAAATCCGGCTAACGGCCGCAGAATATAACAATTCCAAAATGGTTTAAATTACCACTAATCCAGATACTAATCTGATACAATTCTATACTGAATTTCTTCACACAAAAAAGGTAACACAACCAGATCTCTTCCAAAACTCAGTAATGACTCTTCTAACGTGAAAAATTCTTTTTACAGGTCAAAGCAAGGAAAAATTAAACTAACTGCAACAAGTACCTTAGCGATGCGCACCTGCCAGTAAGCCGAAATCACAGCTTCCGACGACCAGAGCTACACCGTCGCGTAGTAGGTGGTGCACTCAAAAGGCGGAACAAAATTACAAGCAAAATAATTAGAACTAAACCGTAACAAACTCTCCCCTCACCACGTAAGGAAATTTTCCCGAAAATTTCCGATGAGAACTATTACAAAAGAAAATAATAAGACCATAAGAGAAGTAAGGAACAAATGAAGTTGAAAATCAAAGTCGCGATCCGCTAATCGTTTTCTGAATCTCCAGCTGTTTCAGGATGAACCTTCAGATCCTTGACGTTCCAATTCCCTTGAAGCACGGTGCCCTTCATGTCCTTCAGGATGTATGTGTCTGTCGAGATACGCTTGTGCACCATAAACGGACCGATGTACTTCGCCGCCAGCTTTGCCGTGTAGTACTTCGATGCATCCGATAAGACGTAATTCTTACGCCACACAAGCTGGTTCGGATACAAGTTTACGTCCGGTGTCGCAGATCGTAACGAGCCTTGGTCTTGGTGTATGATGTTTGTAATCGTTTGCGGATGTCACGATAAAGCTGCGCAAAACAACACGACCGCTCTAACTGCTTCCCACGATCCACGGGCTCCACAATCTCGTCGTCTGCTGCATTATGCCAATCTCCTGACAAGATCATCTTGCGCCCAAAGTTGACGAAGTATGGAGTAACTCCGGTGACTTCATGGACGGCAGTGCGTACAGCACAACCTATCTGCGGTAAGTACTTGCTCCAAGTACGGTGATTCTCCGACACGTATGACACCAACATCGTTTTTAAAACCTTGTTCACCCTCTCCACAGGATTCGCCTGCGGGTGATACAGGGACGTGTATCGCGACTTCACCTGGTACTTCGATAAAAGGCGTGTGTACTCCAGCGCTCTAAACTGCGTGCCGTTGTCAGAAATGACAGCTCGAGGAACGCCGAAAACCAAAAACACATGTTCCTCTAGTGCCTTCACCATTGAGCTTGCTTTCGCCTGACGTAGTGGAAAGAACATCACGAACTTACTGAAGATATCGTAGACCGACAGAATCGACGTAAAACCCTGCTTAGACGGCGGAAGTGGACCAACTAAATCTATGCTAATCACCTCCCAAGGCTTGGTGACAGTTGAGTGACCTCCCATGTGTCCAGGTGCTGCTTGCTGTACTGGCTTCGACTGCAGACAAACCACACAACTACGAACATACCTAGCAACGTCTGCCTTCATCTTCGGCCAGTAGTAGCGTTCTGCTAACCGATGGAACGTTTTAAATGCTCCCAAATGTCCACTTGTCGGCACGTCATGGCATTCCTTCATCAACTGTTTACGCCTCTCCTTCGGTACAATTTCTTTCCACTGCTCCTCATCCTCAACTAGTCCTAAATAACTACTCTTAACGAACTTACACAATTTCCCATCCCTAATACAATAATCCGGGTAAAGAAGCGGATTTTCTCTAACTAAATTAACCATTTTCTTAAACCAACTATCCTTACATTCGTCCACATTCACACAATCTACAACAGGTACTGCACGAGACAAAATCGGGCACAACATGGTCTTTGCCCTTTCGATGTACAATTTTAAAATTGTATTGCTGCAGCCTCACAGACCAACGAGCTAACCTGCCAGACGGATTCTCCAACTTGTGCAACCACAACAGAGAATAGTGATCGGTGATCGCCGTGAACTCTGTCCCCTCCAGATATGGTCTTAATTTCTCTATGGCCCACAGTAACGCTAATAACTCCTTCTCAGTCGTTGAGTAGTTGCGCTCCTGGCGGGTCAATGAGCGAGACAAATAGCAGACCACTTTCTCACCATCTTCATGCTGCTGGCTCAATACTGCGCCCAACCCAAAATCTGACGCATCTGTCTGCAGTGTGAATTCTCTGTTAAAATCAGGGCAAGTCAATATGGGAGCCGATACAAGGTGAGTTTTTATCTCCTCCCACGCTGCATCACAACTCTCATCCCATCTAAACGTACTGTTCTTCTTCAGGAGCCTAGTGAGCGGAGCGATGACTGTGGAGAAATGTGACACAAAGCGGCGGTACCAAGAACTCATTCCAACTAACCGACGTACCTCAGAGACGGATCTAGGTATCGGAATGTCCAAGATAGCCTGTACCTTTTCTGGATCCACGTGTAGACCGCGCTGATTCACCACATACCCCAAGTATCGAAGCTCGTCCTTACAGAAGTGACATTTCTCTCGTCCCAAAGTCAACTGTGCTCTCTTAAGTCGAGTGGCTACTTCCTCTAATATTTCCAGATGTTTGTCGAAGGTAGGTGTGACGATGATAATATCATCCAGATAAACGAACACGTACTGATCCAGATCTGAGCCGATAACAGAATTTATAAATCGTTGCCATACTGCAGGTGCACTGTGAAGTCCAAAAGGCATCCGCCTAAACTGATAAAGTCCTCGATTCGGTACCGTGAATGCCGTGTACTGTTTGGAGTTTTCAGCGACCGGAATTTGCCAATAGGCAGCCTTGATGTCCAATGATGTTAGATATTTGGCATCACGTAACTTATCTAGTGTATCTGACACGTACGGAATCGGGTAAGCATCTCGACGACTAACTTTATTCAGCTTACGGAAGTCAACACAAAATCTATACTTCCCATCCTTCTTAGGTACCAACAATATGGGCGACGACCATGGACTCTGGGATTTTTCCACTATTCCCTGCTCCAACATGGACGTCAACTCGGCATCTACGTGCTTCTGCATCGCTGGAGAGATCGGATAGTACCGTTGCTTGATCGGTTCGCTATCGGTAAAAATCTTCAGCTCTGTCCTATCTGTACACCCTATTTTGTCTTTCTCCATACCTTCGAACATCTTATCCACAACCTTGGCCAACCTGTGTTCCTGTTCCACCGACAAATTGCTGCGAGGGTGAATTGCATCTACCTGCACTTCCGGTGACTCCGAAAATGTCCATTCACCACGCCGCAGATCAGGTACAATCCCCATAGCCTTCCAAAAATTCATCCCTAAAATCATCAAATGTGGAAGCTCTGGAACGACAAGTATTTCGATTACTCGAACTCGATCTCGTAGCCTAACTGGAACTGAGCAACTTCCGATACTTTCACAACGTTGGCCATTCGCGACAGTACAATGTGAGAACGATTTCTTTAGTTTTAGATTCAATTTACTCAGCACTTGCCAACCTAGCTTTCCTACAATCGTGCACGACGCGCCCGAATCCAACAATCCACGGAACGAATTTTCAAAAATAAAAACTTCCAGGTACGGACGTTCGTCACCTTCCGCATGAGCTAAAATAAAATCTAATCTAGCATTATTCACAGTGGTCGACGCTAATAATTCTCGATGGCGTAATCGACCGTTTACGACATCTGTCTCCCGTTTCCCGAACACTGAGGGCAAGTATTGACGGTAAATCCTTCTTTTCCGCATTTAAAACAACGTCTTTTTCTAGGTGCTGGACATCTGTTGGCGAGATGACCCGTGTTATGGCAATTCCAACACGTGCGCGAGTCTCTACGTTCGCTATCGACGACATGAACACGAGCTGTAGCTGTTGATGCTCTCGATATGGACGGCGATTCTACGTATGCTAAATCCGGTTCGATTGACATATTTTTCCGAGGTGGAGGTGCGAAGTTTTCAATCGCTTCCCTACGTTGGTCAAGCTTTTTACACAACTTTTGTAACTCGCTAACTGACTTCACATCTATTAAAGCTAATTGAGTCTGATAAAATGGCAAAATGTTTCTCATTAACAAACTAACTTTGTATTCCTCAGAGAGCTTTGATTTTAACCTAGAAATTAATAACGTCATGCTAGCTACATATTCTCCAATTGTTTCATTTGGACCCTGCGTCCTGCGCCTAATTTCCTCAAACAATTTTTCTTCGTAGTTAATCGGTAAATATTCATCGCGCAACCCATCTACTAAATCTTCCCAAGTTCTAAACCGATTCCTATTTGCTCTAAACCACACTAACGCATTCCCTTCAAATAAATCGATCGCTGAATCTATAAGTTGTGATTTTGTGATGTTACGCGCTAACCGTAATTCCTCGACGCGCTCTAAAAACGCATTGATAGAAGTTTGTTTCCTATCCCCACTAAATTTCAAATTCCATTTAACTACTGGTACCGGTTTCATTATTCGCCGCGATCTATCCTCAACAACAGCTTCCGCAACCGATTCTGAATCTGATCCCGAAACGCTAAGTTCCTCGAACGAAGTCTGAAGCGCTGGATCCATTAACGTTGACGAATGTTTATGCCTTTTTACTTTGGACATAAGTTCTGATTCAAGCGTAACTAATTTCACGAATGTTTGAGAACGTATCTTCACCTCGTTGTTGTTCGTTGTCACGCTACGATTGACTCTGCCAACCGCATGTGCAAGTTTAGTTTCAACCTTCTTGAACGCTGGTGAGTCTTTCTCGTCTACAAGTGAACTAATTAAGCTAGTAATCTCTGTTGTCAGTTTCTTTATAGCTGTCATATCTTCTTCAAATTTATACGGATAGTCTGGCATAACGAAGCTGGCGTGCTTTTCCGCTTTCAGCACTGAACGCAGTGTCTGTCTCATCGCATCTACCGAACCTACATCCTCCACACCTCTACATTTCAACTCGTACATCAATTCATCCTTCTCCAATCGATTCACTTCCATTCTGGACTCCATACTGACCAAAAATATCAACAAAAGAATGTAAGAATACAAAACTAATCTACCTGAAACTATCTAACCCGACCTTAAATCTACTACCAACTAAGAAAAACCCGTTGATATCCAACAGACTAAATATAAACTTTAGCTAAACGAACTAGGAATTCTAAATCTCCCAAAATACTATCTAATTCGATTGTAAAACCGAGGTAAACAACGTCGATTGCTACCAACCCAACACCTTAACGGGTTGCAAATTTACTACTCGAGGACTAATTTACTACGCGAAGGGCTAATTTACTACGCGAAGGCCCTGAAGTTGGGTGCCAATTTCTCTTGCTACACTTCTTTCGTCGCCTTGGCTGCCGCGGCTAGCTTGAACAGTGGAGACGGTCGTGCGGTCAATTGTGTGCAGCAAGCTATCAAAATAATTTTTATAGGGCGCCAGCTGGCCATGCAGCTGACGAAAACGAACCTCTGGAGACTGGCCAACAATTCTCCAGAGTGGCCAAGGGACGTAGCGATCTGTCGAAGGCAGTAGTAAAGGAGGTAGCAACGAATAACAACTCCAAAATATGCTAATGATGAGTGTATTGCGGCGTAAAGAACGTATTTACAATTGCGTATAAAAATATTATCGCCCGAGTTAGGACTGCTCTGATCGGCGTGGACTAAATCGAGTTGTGGTTGAATTACTTCGCGCGGCTCGATGACGCAGTGACAGTCGGGGTACAAACTCAAAAAGGTGTTTAAAGAGCTCAACAGGATCACGGTGGTTTCGTTGGTCGACCAAGGATACACGTGACGCGCGTAAGTAGAATCGGTGAGCCCAACCGCCGGAGACGTACGTCGTGCCACGGAACAATTAACGCTAAACAGCACGCAAGTGTTATATTCGCGACAATCAGACCGAATCGCAATCGGTTGATAATTACTGACGACAAATGAGTAGTTTATACAAGATGCAAATATCGACCGCGTAACAATGATAAAACGTAAGTATTGATGATATAAGTAACAAATCAAATTTAGCATAACATAAATATAACCATAAATAATAAAACAAATGAATGGCTTAGCTGTGGCCCAAGGGGTTGCGGGGTACCTTCCTCACTGCTGTCCAATGTGGCTATCTCTCGTCCGAGATGGAACGGCGCAGGCGTAGCGTGACGCGTTGGATCGCAATCGCGCCAAATCCAGTGGCGGCGACTTCCCGTTTCGCGACGCACAGCAAACCAATGTGGGAATGGACGGTGGTACTCCACGTTCCACGATGCTCCGTATTCACAAGTCAACGCAGACTTGGAGATGATTCCAGGTTCCCAAAATACGGAGTACGATACTCCCGTAAATGTTTCCAATAATAACGGAACAGCGGACTAACTTGGTCCCAGTAATACCAATCCCAATGGTAAAACAAAAACGTAAAACGTAAAACGAAAACGTGCAACGTAAAAGTGCAACGTAAACGTGAACGTAAAAAGTAAAAGCCTAAAAAGGAAGTTTGTGATCAGACTCATAGCAAGGTACGTACGCCACTGACTATTTATTCAACTACGTGGCAATGTGTTATACTTTGATGAAAACAGAACAATGAAATTACTATTGACTCTAATTTATGTGACTGACTCTACGTTAAACTAATTGACTTTATTTTAACTAGGAAACTGCAAAATTAGATTATCATGTGATAATGTGAGATGTAGGACGGCTTAAAAGTATGAGAGTTTGAGATCTATAAATCCGGCTAACGGCCGCAGAATATAACAATTCCAAAATGGTTTAAATTACCACTAATCCAGATACTAATCTGATACAATTCTATACTGAATTTCTTCACACAAAAAAGGTAACACAACCAGATCTCTTCCAAAACTCAGTAACGACTCTTCTAACGTGAAAAATCCTTTTTACAGGTCAAAGCAAGGAAAAATTAAACTAACTGCAACAAGTACCTTAGCGATGCGCACCTGCCAGTAAGCCGAAATCACAGCTTCCGACGACCAGAGCTACACCGTCGCGTAGTAGGTGGTGCACTCAAAAGGCGGAACAAAATTACAAGCAAAAGAATTAGAACTAAACCGTAACACAGAAAAACGCTGTTTTGAACTATTCAAACTGACAAATTCATGTTTCTTTCGTGCGAAACGGCGATTTATGAGAAATGACGATAAAATTGCTGTTTTAAACTTGCAAAAACATAGAAAAACGCTGTTTTGACTATTCAAACTGACAAATTCATGTTTCTTTCGTGTGAAACGGCGATTTATGAGAAATAACGATAAAATTGCTGTTTTAAACTTGCAAAAACATAGAAAAACGCTGTTTTGAACTATTCAAACTGACAAATTCATGTTTCTTTCGTGCAAAACGGCGATTTATGAGAAATGACGATAAAATTGCTGTTTTAAACTTGCAAAAACATAGAAAAACGCTGTTTTGAACTATTCAAACTGACAAATTCATGTTTCTTCGTGCGAAACGGCGATTTATGAGAAATGACGATAAAATTGCTGTTTTAACTTGCAAAAACATAGAAAAACGCTGTTTTCAACTATTCAAACTGATAAATTCATGTTTCTTACGTTCGAAACGGTGGATTTTTGTGAAATCACGATAAAATTGCTGTTTTAAACTTGCAAAAATATAGAAAAACGCTGTTTTCAACTATTCAAACTGATAAATTCATGTTTCTTACGTTGGAAACGGTGGATTTTTGTGAAATCACGATTAAATTGCTGTTTTAAACTTGCAAAAACATAGAAAACGCTGTTTTGAACTGTCCAAACTGACAAATTCAGTTTTGTGGTTTGGGGTTCGAGGTTTGATGTTTGGGGTTGAGGTTTGGGGTTTGAGGTTTGGGGTTCGCGGTTTGAGGTTTGGGTTTGGGGTTCGGTGTTTGAGGTTTGGGGTTCGCGGTTTGAGGTTTGGGTTTGGGGTTCGGTGTTTGAGGTTTGGGGTTCGCGGTTTGAGGTTTGGGGTTGGGGTTCGGGGTTTGAGGTTTGGGGTTTGGGATTCGAGGTTTGAGGTTTGGGGTTCGAGGTTTGAGGTTTGGGGTTGAGGTTTGGGGTTTGAGTTTTGGGGTTCGGGGTTCGAGTTTTGGGCTTTGGGGTTGAGGTTTGGGGTTGAGGTTTAGGGTTGAGGTTTGGGGTTGAGGTTTGGGGTTGAGGTTTGGGGTTGAGGTTTGGGGTTGAGGTTTGGGGTTGAGGTTTGGGGTTGAGGTTTGGGGTTGAGGTTTGGGGTTGAGGTTTGGGGGTTTAGGTTAGGGATTTGGGGTTCGAAGTTTGAGGTTTGAGGTTTGAGGTTTGGGGTTGGGGGTTCGAGTTTTGGGGTTTGGGGTTGAGGTTTGGGGTTGAGATATTAAACTTGCAAAAACATTGAAAAACGCTGTTTTCAACTATTCAAACTGACAAATTCATGTTTATTCCGTGCGAAACGGCGATTTATGAGAAATTACGATAAAATTGCTGCTTTAAACTTGCAAAAACATAGAAAAACGCTGTTTTGAACTATTCAAACTGACAAATTCATGATTCTTTCGTGTGAAACGGCGATTTATGAGAAATGACGAGAAAATTGCTGTTTTAAGCTTGCAAAAACATAGAAAAACGCTGTTTTGAACTATTCAAACTGACAAATTCATGATTCTTTCGTGCGAAACGGCGATTTATGAGAAATGACGATAAAATTGCTGTTTTAAACTTGCAAAAACATAGAAAAACGCTGTTTTCAACTATTCAAACTGATAAATTCATGTTTCTTACGTTCCAAACGGTGGATTTTAGTGAAATCCCGATAAAATTGCTGTTTTAAACTTGCAAAAACATTGAAAAACGCTGTTTTCAACTATTCAAACTGACAAAATCATGTTTCTTCCGTGCGAAACGGCGATTTATGAGAAATTACGATAAAATAGCTGTTTTAAACTTGCAAAAACATAGAAAAACGCTGTTTTGAACTACTCAAACTGACAAATTCATTTTTCTTCCGTGCGAGACGGCGATTTATGAGAAATGACGATAAAATTGCTGTTTTAAACTTGCAAAAACATAGAAAAACGCTGTTTTCAACTATTCAACTGATAAATTCATGTTTCTTACGTTCGAAACGGTGGATTTTTGTGAAATCACGATAAACTTGCTGTTTTAAACTTGCAAAAACATAGAAAAACGCTGTTTTGAACTATTCAAACTGACAAATTCATGTTTCTTCGTGCGAAACGGCGATTTATGAGAAATGACGATAAAATTGCTGTTTTAACTTGCAAAAACATAGAAAAACGCTGTTTTCAACTATTCAAACTGATAAATTCATGTTTCTTACGTTCGAAACGGTGGATTTTTGTGAAATCACGATAAAATTGCTGTTTTAAACTTGCAAAAATATAGAAAAACGCTGTTTTCAACTATTCAAACTGATAAATTCATGTTTCTTACGTTGGAAACGGTGGATTTTTGTGAAATCACGATTAAATTGCTGTTTTAAACTTGCAAAAACATAGAAAACGCTGTTTTGAACTGTCCAAACTGACAAATTCAGTTTTGTGGTTTGGGGTTCGAGGTTTGATGTTTGGGGTTGAGGTTTGGGGTTTGAGGTTTGGGGTTCGCGGTTTGAGGTTTGGGATTGGGGTTCGGTGTTTGAGGTTTGGGGTTCGCGGTTTGAGGTTTGGGGTTGGGGTTCGGGGTTTGAGGTTTGGGGTTTGGGATTCGAGGTTTGAGGTTTGGGGTTCGAGGTTTGAGGTTTGGGGTTGAGGTTTGGGGTTTGAGTTTTGGGGTTCGGGGTTCGAGTTTTGGGCTTTGGGGTTGAGGTTTGGGGTTGAGGTTTAGGGTTGAGGTTTGGGGTTGAGGTTTGGGGTTGAGGTTTGGGGTTGAGGTTTGGGGTTGAGGTTTGGGGTTGAGGTTTGGGGTTGAGGTTTGGGGTTGAGGTTTGGGGTTGAGGTTTGGACTTTTAGGTTAGGGATTTGGGGTTCGAAGTTTGAGGTTTGAGGTTTGAGGTTTGGGGTTGGGGGTTCGAGTTTTGGGGTTTGGGGTTGAGGTTTGGGGTTGAGATATTAAACTTGCAAAAACATTGAAAAACGCTGTTTTCAACTATTCAAACTGACAAATTCATGTTTATTCCGTGCGAAACGGCGATTTATGAGAAATTACGATAAAATTGCTGCTTTAAACTTGCAAAAACATAGAAAAACGCTGTTTTGAACTATTCAAACTGACAAACTCATGTTTCTTTCGTGTGAAACGGCGATTTATGAGAAATGACGATAAAATTGCTGTTTTAAACTTGCAAAAACATAGAAAATCGCTGTTTTGAACTATTCAAACTGACAAATTCATGTTTCTTTCGTGCGAAACGGCGATTTATAAGAAATGACGATAAAATTGCTGTTTTAAACTTGCAAAAACTTAGAAAAACGCTGTTTTGAACTATTCAAACTGACAAATTCATGTTTCTTTCGTGCGAAACGGCGATTTATGATAAATGACGATAAAATTGCTATTTTAAACTTGCAAAAACATAGAAAAACGCTGTTTTGAACTATTTAAACGGACAAATTCATGTTTCTTTCGTGTGAAACGGCGATTTATGAGAAATGACAATAAAATTGCTGTTTTAAACTTGCAAAAACAAAAAAACGCTGTTTTGAACTATTCAAACTGACAAATTCATGTTTCTTTCGTGCGAAACGGCGATTTATGAGAAATGACGATAAAATTGCTGTTTTAAACTTGCAAAAACATAGAAAAACGCTGTTTTGACTATTCAAACTGACAAATTCATGTTTCTTTCGTGTGAAACGGCGATTTATGAGAAATGACGATAAAATTGCTGTTTTAAACTTGCAAAAACATAGAAAAACGCTGTTTTGAACTATTCAAACTGACAAATTCATGTTTCTTTCGTGCGAAACGGCGATTTATGAGAAATGACGATAAAATTGCTGTTTTAAACTTGCAAAAACATAGAAAAACGCTGTTTTGAACTATTCAAACGGACAAATTCATGTTTCTTTCGTGTGAAACGGCGATTTATGAGAAATGACGATAAAATTGCTGTTTTAAACTTGCAAAAACCTAGAAAAACGCTGTTTTGAACTATTCAAACTGACAAATTCATGTTTCTTTCGTGCGAAACGGCAATTTATGAGAAATGACGATAAAATTGCTGTTTTAAACTTGCAAAAACATAGAAAAACGCTGTTTTGACTATTCAAACTGACAAATTCATGTTTCTTTCGTGTGAAACGGCGATTTATGAGAAATGACGATAAAATTGCTGTTTTAACTTGCAAAAACATAGAAAAACGCTGTTTTCAACTATTCAAACTGATAAATTCATGTTTCTTACGTTCGAAACGGTGGATTTTTGTGAAATCACGATAAAATTGCTGTTTTAAACTTGCAAAAATATAGAAAAACGCTGTTTTCAACTATTCAAACTGATAAATTCATGTTTCTTACGTTGGAAACAGTGGATTTTTGTGAAATCACGATTAAATTGCTGTTTTAAACTTGCAAAAACATAGAAAACGCTGTTTTGAACTGTCCAAACTGACAAATTCAGTTTTGTGGTTTGGGGTTCGAGGTTTCATGTTTGGGGTTGAGGTTTGGGGTTTGAGGTTTGGGGTTCGCGGTTTGAGGTTTGGGTTTTGGGTTCGGTGTTTGAGGTTTGGGGTTCGCGGTTTGAGGTTTGGGGTTGGGGTTCGGTGTTTGAGGTTTGGGGTTTGGGGTTCGAGGTTTGAGGTTTGGGGTTCGAGGTTTGAGGTTTAGGGTTGAGGTTTGGGGTTTGAGTTTTGGGGTTCGGGGTTCGAGTTTTAAGCTTTGGGGTTGAGGTTTGGGGTTGAGGTTTAGGGTTGAGGTTTGGGGTTGAGGTTTGGGGTTGAGGTTTGGGGTTGAGGTTTGGGGTTGAGGTTTGGGGTTGAGGTTTGGGGTTGAGGTTTGGGGTTGAGGTTTGGGGTTGAGGTTTGGGGTTGAGGTTTGGGGTTGAGGTTTGGGGTTGAGGTTTGGGGTTGAGGTTTGGGGTTGAGGTTTGGGGTTTTAGGTTAGGGATTTGGGGTTCGAAGTTTGAGGTTTGGGGTTTGAGGTTTGGGGTTGGGGGTTCGAGTTTTGGGGTTTGGGGTTGAGGTTTGGGGTTGAGGTATTAAACTTGCAAAAACATTGAAAAACGCTGTTTTCAACTATTCAAACTGACAAATTCATGTTTATTCCGTGCGAAACGGCGATTTATGAGAAATTACGATAAAATTGCTGCTTTAAACTTGCAAAAACATAGAAAAACGCTGTTTTGAACTATTCAAACTGACAAACTCATGTTTCTTTCGTGTGAAACGGCGATTTATGAGAAATGACGATAAAATTGCTGTTTTAAACTTGCAAAAACATAGAAAATCGCTGTTTTGAACTATTCAAACTGACAAATACATGTTTCTTTCGTGCGAAACGGCGATTTATAAGAAATGACGATAAAATTGCTGTTTTAAACTTGCAAAAACATAGAAAAACGCTGTTTTGAACTATTCAAACTGACAAATTCATGTTTCTTTCGTGCGAAACGGCGATTTATGATAAATGACGATAAAATTGCTGTTTTAAACTTGCAAAAACATAGAAAAACGCTGTTTTGAACTATTTAAACGGACAAATTCATGTTTCTTTCGTGTGAAACGGCGATTTATGAGAAATGACGATAAAATTGCTGTTTTAAACTTGCAAAAACAGAAAAACGCTGTTTTGAACTATTCAAACTGACAAATTCATGTTTCTTTCGTGCGAAACGGCGATTTATGAGAAATGACGATAAAATTGCTGTTTTAAACTTGCAAAAACATAGAAAAACGCTGTTTTGACTATTCAAACTGACAAATTCATGTTTCTTTCGTGTGAAACGGCGATTTATGAGAAATGACGATAAAATTGCTGTTTTAAACTTGCAAAAACATAGAAAAACGCTGTTTTGAACTATTCAAACTGACAAATTCATGTTTCTTTCGTGCGAAACGGCGATTTATGAGAAATGACGATAAAATTGCTGTTTTAAACTTGCAAAAACATAGAATAACGCTGTTTTGAACTATTCAAACGGACAAATTCATGTTTCTTTCGTGTGAAACGGCGATTTATGAGAAATGACGATAAAATTGCTGTTTTAAACTTGCAAAAACATAGAAAAACGCTGTTTTGAACTATTCCAACTGACAAATTCATGTTTCTTTCGTGCGAAACGGCGATTTATGAGAAATTACGATAAAATTGCTGCTTTAAACTTGCAAAAACATAGAAAAACGCTGTTTTGAACTATTCAAACTGACAAACTCATGTTTCTTTCGTGTGAAACGGCGATTTATGAGAAATGACGATAAAATTGCTGTTTTAAACTTGCAAAAACATAGAAAATCGCTGTTTTGAACTATTCAAACTGACAAATTCATGTTTCTTTCGTGCGAAACGGCGATTTATAAGAAATGACGATAAAATTGCTGTTTTAAACTTGCAAAAACATAGAAAAACGCTGTTTTGAACTATTCAAACTGACAAATTCATGTTTCTTTCGTGCGAAACGGCGATTTATGATAAATGACGATAAAATTGCTGTTTTAAACTTGCAAAAACATAAAAAAACGCTGTTTTGAACTATTTAAACGGACAAATTCATGTTTCTTTCGTGTGAAACGGCGATTTATGAGAAATGACGATAAAATTGCTGTTTTAAACTTGCAAAAACAGAAAAACGCTGTTTTGAACTATTCAAACTGACAAATTCATGTTTCTTTCGTGCGAAACGGCGATTTATGAGAAATGACGATAAAATTGCTGTTTTAAACTTGCAAAAACATAGAAAAACGCTGTTTTGAACTATTCAAACGGACAAATTCATGTTTCTTTCGTGTGAAACGGCGATTTATGAGAAATGACGATAAAATTGCTGTTTTAAACTTGCAAAAACATAGAAAAACGCTGTTTTGAACTATTCAAACTGACAAATTCATGTTTCTTTCGTGCGAAACGGCGATTTATGAGAAATGACGATAAAATTGCTGTTTTAAACTTGCAAAAACATAGAAAAACGCTGTTTTGACTATTCAAACTGACAAATTCATGTTTCTTTCGTGTGAAACGGCGATTTATGAGAAATGACGATAAAATTGCTGTTTTAAACTTGCAAAAACAGAAAAACGCTGTTTTGAACTATTCAAACTGACAAATTCATGTTTCTTTCGTGCGAAACGGCGATTTATGAGAAATGACGATAAAATTGCTGTTTTAAACTTGCAAAAACATAGAAAAACGCTGTTTTGACTATTCAAACTGACAAATTCATGTTTCTTTCGTGTGAAACGGCGATATATGAGAAATGACGATAAAATTGCTGTTTTAAACTTGCAAAAACATAGAAAAACGCTGTTTTGAACTATTCAAACTGACAAATTCATGTTTCTTTCGTGCGAAACGGCGATTTATGAGAAATGACGATAAAATTGCTGTTTTAAACTTGCAAAAACATAGAATAACGCTGTTTTGAACTATTCAAACGGACAAATTCATGTTTCTTTCGTGTGAAACGGCGATTTATGAGAAATGACGATAAAATTGCTGTTTTAAACTTGCAAAAACATAGAAAAACGCTGTTTTGAACTATTCCAACTGACAAATTCATGTTTCTTTCGTGCGAAACGGCGATTTATGAGAAATTACGATAAAATTGCTGCTTTAAACTTGCAAAAACATAGAAAAACGCTGTTTTGAACTATTCAAACTGACAAACTCATGTTTCTTTCGTGTGAAACGGCGATTTATGAGAAATGACGATAAAATTGCTGTTTTAAACTTGCAAAAACATAGAAAATCGCTGTTTTGAACTATTCAAACTGACAAATTCATGTTTCTTTCGTGCGAAACGGCGATTTATAAGAAATGACGATAAAATTGCTGTTTTAAACTTGCAAAAACATAGAAAAACGCTGTTTTGAACTATTCAAACTGACAAATTCATGTTTCTTTCGTGCGAAACGGCGATTTATGATAAATGACGATAAAATTGCTGTTTTAAACTTGCAAAAACATAGAAAAACGCTGTTTTGAACTATTTAAACGGACAAATTCATGTTTCTTTCGTGTGAAACGGCGATTTATGAGAAATGACGATAAAATTGCTGTTTTAAACTTGCAAAAACAGAAAAACGCTGTTTTGAACTATTCAAACTGACAAATTCATGTTTCTTTCGTGCGAAACGGCGATTTATGAGAAATGACGATAAAATTGCTGTTTTAAACTTGCAAAAACATAGAAAAACGCTGTTTTGACTATTCAAACTGACAAATTCATGTTTCTTTCGTGTGAAACGGCGATTTATGAGAAATGACGATAAAATTGCTGTTTTAAACTTGCAAAAACATAGAAAAACGCTGTTTTGAACTATTCAAACTGACAAATTCATGTTTCTTTCGTGCGAAACGACGATTTATGAGAAATGACGATAAAATTGCTGTTTTAAACTTGCAAAAACATAGAAAAACGCTGTTTTGAACTATTCAAACGGACAAATTCATGTTTCTTTCGTGTGAAACGGCGATTTATGAGAAATGACGATAAAATTGCTGTTTTAAACTTGCAAAAACATAGAAAAACGCTGTTTTGAACTATTCAAACTGACAAATTCATGTTTCTTTCGTGCGAAACGGCGATTTATGAGAAATGACGATAAAATTGCTGTTTTAAACTTGCAAAAACATAGAAAAACGCTGTTTTGACTATTCAAACTGACAAATTCATGTTTCTTTCGTGTGAAACGGCGATTTATGAGAAATGACGATAAAATTGCTGTTTTAACTTGCAAAAACATAGAAAAACGCTGTTTTCAACTATTCAAACTGATAAATTCATGTTTCTTACGTTCGAAACGGTGGATTTTTGTGAAATCACGATAAAATTGCTGTTTTAAACTTGCAAAAATATAGAAAAACGCTGTTTTCAACTATTCAAACTGATAAATTCATGTTTCTTACGTTGGAAACGGTGGATTTTTGTGAAATCACGATTAAATTGCTGTTTTAAACTTGCAAAAACATAGAAAACGCTGTTTTGAACTGTCCAAACTGACAAATTCAGTTTTGTGGTTTGGGGTTCGAGGTTTCATGTTTGGGGTTGAGGTTTGGGGTTTGAGGTTTGGGGTTCGCGGTTTGAGGTTTGGGTTTTGGGTTCGGTGTTTGAGGTTTGGGGTTCGCGGTTTGAGGTTTGGGGTTGGGGTTCGGTGTTTGAGGTTTGGGGTTTGGGGTTCGAGGTTTGAGGTTTGGGGTTCGAGGTTTGAGGTTTAGGGTTGAGGTTTGGGGTTTGAGTTTTGGGGTTCGGGGTTCGAGTTTTGGGCTTTGGGGTTGAGGTTTGGGGTTGAGGTTTAGGGTTGAGGTTTGGGGTTGAGGTTTGGGGTTGAGGTTTGGGGTTGAGGTTTGGGGTTGAGGTTTGGGGTTGAGGTTTGGGGTTGAGGTTTGGGGTTTTAGGTTAGGGATTTGGGGTTCGAAGTTTGAGGTTTGGGGTTTGAGGTTTGGGGTTGGGGGTTCGAGTTTTGAGGTTTGGGGTTGAGGTTTGGGGTTGAGGTATTAAACTTGCAAAAACATTGAAAAACGCTGTTTTCAACTATTCAAACTGACAAATTCATGTTTATTCCGTGCGAAACGGCGATTTATGAGAAATTACGATAAAATTGCTGCTTTAAACTTGCAAAAACATAGAAAAACGCTGTTTTGAACTATTCAAACTGACAAACTCATGTTTCTTTCGTGTGAAACGGCGATTTATGAGAAATGACGATAAAATTGCTGTTTTAAACTTGCAAAAACATAGAAAATCGCTGTTTTGAACTATTCAAACTGACAAATTCATGTTTCTTTCGTGCGAAACGGCGATTTATAAGAAATGACGATAAAATTGCTGTTTTAAACTTGCAAAAACATAGAAAAACGCTGTTTTGAACTATTCAAACTGACAAATTCATGTTTCTTTCGTGCGAAACGGCGATTTATGATAAATGACGATAAAATTGCTGTTTTAAACTTGCAAAAACATAGAAAAACGCTGTTTTGAACTATTCAAACGGACAAATTCATGTTTCTTTCGTGTGAAACGGCGATTTATGAGAAATGACGATAAAATTGCTGTTTTAAACTTGCAAAAACATAGAAAAACGCTGTTTTGAACTATTCCAACTTACAAATTCATGTTTCTTTCGTGCGAAACGGCGATTTATGAGAAATGACGATAAAATTGATGTTTTAAACTTGCAAAAACATAGAAAAACGCTGTTTTGACTATTCAAACTGACAAATTCATGTTTCTTTCGTGTGAAACGGCGATTTATGAGAAATGACGATAAAATTGCTGTTTTAACTTGCAAAAACATAGAAAAACGCTGTTTTCAACTATTCAAACTGATAAATTCATGTTTCTTACGTTCGAAACGGTGGATTTTTGTGAAATCACGATAAAATTGCTGTTTTAAACTTGCAAAAATATAGAAAAACGCTGTTTTCAACTATTCAAACTGATAAATTCATGTTTCTTACGTTGGAAACGGTGGATTTTTGTGAAATCACGATTAAATTGCTGTTTTAAACTTGCAAAAACAAAGAAAACGCTGTTTTGAACTGTCCAAACTGACAAATTCAGTTTTGTGGTTTGGGGTTCGAGGTTTCATGTTTGGGGTTGAGGTTTGGGGTTTGAGGTTTGGGGTTCGCGGTTTGAGGTTTGGGTTTTGGGTTCGGTGTTTGAGGTTTGGGGTTCGCGGTTTGAGGTTTGGGGTTGGGGTTCGGTGTTTGAGGTTTGGGGTTTGGGGTTCGAGGTTTGAGGTTTGGGGTTCGAGGTTTGAGGTTTAGGGTTGAGGTTTGGGGTTTGAGTTTTGGGGTTCGGGGTTCGAGTTTTGGGCTTTGGGGTTGAGGTTTGGGGTTGAGGTTTAGGGTTGAGGTTTGGGGTTGAGGTTTGGGGTTGAGGTTTGGGGTTGAGGTTTGGGGTTGAGGTTTGGGGTTGAGGTTTGGGGTTGAGGTTTGGGGTTGAGGTTTGGGGTTGAGGTTTGGGGTTTTAGGTTAGGGATTTGGGGTTCGAAGTTTGAGGTTTGGGGTTTGAGGTTTGGGGTTGGGGGTTCGAGTTTTGGGGTTTGGGGTTGAGGTTTGGGGTTGAGGTATTAAACTTGCAAAAACATTGAAAAACGCTGTTTTCAACTATTCAAACTGACAAATTCAAGTTTATTCCGTGCGAAATGGCGATTTATGAGAAATTACGATAAAATTGCTGCTTTAAACTTGCAAAAACATAGAAAAACGCTGTTTTGAACTATTCAAACTGACAAACTCATGTTTCTTTCGTGTGAAACGGCGATTTATGAGAAATAACGATAAAATTGCTGTTTTAAACTTGCAAAAACATAGAAAAACGCTGTTTTGAACTATTCCAACTGACAAATTCATGTTTCTTTCGTGCGAAACGGCGATTTATGAGAAATGACGATAAAAGTGCTGTTTTAAACTTGCAAAAACATAGAAAAACGCTGTTTTGACTATTCAAACTGACAAATTTATGTTTCTTTCGTGTGAAACGGCGATTTATGAGAAATGACGATAAAATTGCTGTTTTAACTTGCAAAAACATAGAAAAACGCTGTTTTCAACTATTCAAACTGATAAATTCATGTTTCTTACGTTCGAAACGGTGGATTTTTGTGAAATCACGATAAAATTGCTGTTTTAAACTTGCAAAAATATAGAAAAACGCTGTTTTCAACTATTCAAACTGATAAATTCATGTTTCTTACGTTGGAAACGGTGGATTTTTGTGAAATCACGATTAAATTGCTGTTTTAAACTTGCAAAAACATAGAAAACGCTGTTTTGAACTGTCCAAACTGACAAATTCAGTTTTGTGGTTTGGGGTTCGAGGTTTCATGTTTGGGGTTGAGGTATGGGGTTTGAGGTTTGGGGTTCGCGGTTTGAGGTTTGGGTTTTGGGTTCGGTGTTTGAGGTTTGGGGTTCGCGGTTTGAGGTTTGGGGTTGGGGTTCGGTGTTTGAGGTTTGGGGTTTGGGGTTCGAGGTTTGAGGTTTGGGGTTCGAGGTTTGAGGTTTAGGGTTGAGGTTTGGGGTTTGAGTTTTGGGGTTCGGGGTTCGAGTTTTGGGCTTTGGGGTTGAGGTTTGGGGTTGAGGTTTAGGGTTGAGGTTTGGGGTTGAGGTTTGGGGTTGAGGTTTGGGGTTGAGGTTTGGGGTTGAGGTTTGGGGTTGAGGTTTGGGGTTGAGGTTTTGGGTTGAGGTTTGGGGTTGAGGTTTGGGGTTGAGGTTTGGGGTTGAGGTTTGGGGTTGAGGTTTGGGGTTTTAGGTTAGGGATTTGGGGTTCGAAGTTTGAGGTTTGGGGTTGGGGGTTCGAGTTTTGGGGTTTGGGGTTGAGGTTTGGGGTTGAGGTATTAAACTTGCAAAAACATTGAAAAACGCTGTTTTCAACTATTCAAACTGACAAATTCATGTTTATTCCGTGCGAAACGGCGATTTATGAGAAATTACGATAAAATTGCTGCTTTAAACTTGCAAAAACATAGAAAAACGCTGTTTTGAACTATTCAAACTGACAAATTCATGTTTCTTTCGTGTGAAACGGCGATTTATGAGAAATGACGATAAAATTGCTGTTTTAAACTTGCAAAAACATAGAAAATCGCTGTTTTGAACTATTCAAACTGACAAATTCATGTTTCTTTCGTGCGAAACGGCGATTTATAAGAAATGACGATAAAATTGCTGTTTTAAACTTGCAAAAACATAGAAAAACGCTGTTTTTAACTATTCAAACTGACAAATTCATGTTTCTTTCGTGCGAAACGGCGATTTATGATAAATGACGATAAAATTGCTGTTTTAAACTTGCAAAAACATAGAAAAACGCTGTTTTGAACTATTCAAACGGACAAATTCATGTTTCTTTCGTGTGAAACGGCGATTTATGAGAAATGACGATAAAATTGCTGTTTTAAACTTGCAAAAACAGAAAAACGCTGTTTTGAACTATTCAAACTGACAAATTCATGTTTCTTTCATGCGAAACGGCGATTTATGAGAAATGACGATAAAATTGCTGTTTTAAACTTGCAAAAACATAGAAAAACGCTGTTTTGACTATTCAAACTGACAAATTCATGTTTCTTTCGTGTGAAACGGCGATTTATGAGAAATGACGATAAAATTGCTGTTTTAAACTTGCAAAAACATAGAAAAACGCTGTTTTGAACTATTCAAACTGACAAATTCATGTTTCTTTCGTGCGAAACGGCGATTTATGAGAAATGACGATAAAATTGCTGTTTTAAACTTGCAAAAACATAGAAAAACGTTGTTTTGAACTATTCAAACGGACAAATTCATGTTTCTTTCGTGTGAAACGGCGATTTATGAGAAATGACGATAAAATTGCTGTTTTAAACTTGCAAAAACATAGAAAAAACGCTGTTTTGAACTATTCAAACTGACAAATTCATGTTTCTTTCGTGCGAAACGGCGATTTATGAGAAATGACAATAAAATTGCTGTTTTAAACTTGCAAAAACATAGAAAAACGCTCTTTTGACTATTCAAACTGACAAATTCATGTTTCTTTCGTGTGAAACGGCGATTTATGAGAAATGACGATAAAATTGCTGTTTTAACTTGCAAAAACATAGAAAAACGCTGTTTTCAACTATTCAAACTGATAAATTCATGTTTCTTACGTTCGAAACGGTGGATTTTTGTGAAATCACGATAAAATTGCTGTTTTAAACTTGCAAAAATATAGAAAAACGCTGTTTTCAACTATTCAAACTGATAAATTCATGTTTCTTACGTTGGAAACGGTGGATTTTTGTGAAATCACGATTAAATTGCTGTTTTAAACTTGCAAAAACATAGAAAACGCTGTTTTGAACTACTCAAACTGACAAATTCATGTTTCTTCCGTGCGAAACGGCGATTTATGAGAAATTACTATAAAATCCACCGTTTGGAACGTAAGAAACATGAATTTATCAGTTTGAATAGTTGAAAACAGCGTTTTTCTATGTTTTTGCAAGTTTAAAACAGCAATTTTATCGTCATTTCTCATAAATCGCCGTTTCGCACGAAAAAAACATGAATTTGTCAGTTTGAATAGTTCAAAACAGCGTTTTTCTATGTTTTTGCAAGTTTAAAACAGCAATTTTATCGTCATTTCTCATAAATCGCCTTTATCACGAAAGAAACATGAATTTGTCAGTTTGAATAGTTCAAAACAGCGTTTTTCTATGTTTTTGCAAGTTTAAAACAGCAATTTTATCGTCATTTATCATAAATCGCCGTTTCGCACGAAAGAAACATGAATTTGTCAGTTTGAGTAGTTCAAAACAGCGTTTTTCTATGTTTTTGCAAGTTTAAAACAGCAGTTTTATCGTCATTTCTCATAAATCGCCGTTTCACACGAAAGAAACATGAATTTGTCAGTTTGAATAGTTCAAAACAGCGTTTTTCTATGGTTTTGCAAGTTTAAAACAGCAATGTTATCGTAATTTCTCATAAATCGCCGTTTCGCACGGAAGAAACATGGATTTGTCAGTTTGAATAGTTGAAAACAGCGTTTTATAATGTTTTTGCAAGTTTAAAACAGCAATTTTATCGTGATTTCACAAAAATCCACCGTTTGGAACGTAAGAAACATGAATTTATCAGATTGAATAGTTGAAAACAGCGTTTTTCTATGTTTTTGCAAGTTTAAAACAGCAATTTTATCGTCATTTCTCATAAATCGCCGTTTCGCACAAAAGAAACATGAATTTGTTAGTTTGAATAGTTCAAAACAGCGTTTTTCTATGTTTTTGCAATTTTAAAACAGCAACTTTATCGTCATTTCTCATAAATCGCCGTTTCACACGTAAGAAACATGAATTTGTCAGTTTGAATAGTTCAAAACAGCGTTTTTCTATGTTTTTGCAAGTTTAAAACAGCAATTATATCGTCATTTCTCATAAATCGCCGTTTCGCACGAAAGAAACATGAATTTGTCAGTTTGAATAGTTCAAAACAGCGTTTTTCTATGTTTTTGCAAGTTTAAAACAGCAATTTTATCGTCATTTCTCATAAATCGCCTTTATCACGAAAGAAACATGAATTTGTCAGTTTAAATAGTTCAAAACAGCGTTTTTCTATGTTTTTGCAAGTTTAAAACAGCAATTTTATCGTCATTTATCATAAATCGCCGTTTCGCACGAAAGAAACATAAATTTGTCAGTTTGAGTAGTTCAAAACAGCGTTTTTCTATGTTTTTGCAAGTTTAAAACAGCAGTTTTATCGTCATTTCTCATAAATCGCCGTTTTACACGAAAGAAACATGAATTTGTCAGTTTGAATAGTCAAAACAGCGTTTTTCTATGTTTTTGCAAGTTTAAAACAGCAATTTTATCGTCATTTCTCATAAATCGCCGTTTCGCACGAAAGAAACATGAATTTGTCAGTTTGAATAGTTCAAAACAGCGTTTTTCTATGTTTTTGCAAGTTTAAAACAGCAATTTTATCGTCATTTCTCATAAATCGCCGTTTCACACGAAAGAAACATGAATTTGTCAGTTTGAATAGTCAAAACATCGTTTTTCTATGTTTTTCAAGTTTAAAACAGCAATTTTATCGTCATTTCTCATAAATCGCCGTTTCGCACGAAAGAAACATGAATTTGTCAGTTTGAATAGTTCAAAAACAGCGTTTTTCTATGTTTTTGCAAGTTTAAAACAGCAATTTTATCGTGATTTCACAAAAATCCACCGTTTGGAACGTAAGAAACATGAATTTATCAGTTTGAATAGTTGAAAACAGCGTTTTTCTATGTTTTTGCAAGTTTAAAACAGCAATTTTATCGTCATTTCTCATAAATCGCCGTTTCGCACGAAAGAAACATGAATTTGTCAGTTTGAATAGTTCAAAACAGCGTTTTTCTATGTTTTTACAAGTTTAAAACAGCAATTTTATCGTGATTTCACAAAAATCCACCGTTTCGAACGTAAGAAACATGAATTTATCAGTTTGAATAGTTGAAAACAGCGTTTTTCTATGTTTTTGCAAGTTTAAAAACAGCAATTTTATCGTCATTTCTCATAAATCGCCGTTTCACACGAAAGAAACATGAATTTGTCAGTTTGAATAGTTCAAAACAGCGTTTTTCTATATTTTTGCAAGGTTAAAACAGCAATTTTATCGTAATTTCTCATAAATCGCCGTTTCGCACGGAATAAACGTGAATTTGTCAGTTTGAATAGTTGAAAACAGCGTTTTTCAATGTTTTTGCAAGTTTAAAACAGCAAATTTTATCGTGATTTCACAAAAATCCACCGTTTGGAACGTAAGAAACATGAATTTATCAGTTTGAATAGTTGAAAACAGCGTTTTTCTATGTTTTTGCAAGTTTAAAACAGCAATTTTATCGTCATTTCTCATAAATCGCCGTTTCGCACGAAAAGAAACATGAATTTGTCAGTTTGAATAGTTCAAAACAGCGTTTTTCTATGTTTTTGCAAGTTTAAAAACAGCAATTTTATCGTCATTTCTCATAAATCGCCTTATCACGAAAGAAACATGAATTTGTCAGTTTGAATAGTTCAAAACAGCGTTTTTCTATGTTTTTGCAAGTTTAAAACAGCAATTTTATCGTCATTTATCATAAATCGCCGTTTCGCACGAAAGAAACATGAATTTGTCAGTTTGAGTAGTTCAAAACAGCGTTTTTCTATGTTTTTGCAAGTTTAAAACAGCAGTTTTATCGTCATTTCTCATAAATCGCCGTTTCACACGAAAGAAACATGAATTTGTCAGTTTGAATAGTTCAAAACAGCGTTTTTCTATGGTTTTGCAAGTTTAAAACAGCAATGTTATCGTAATTTCTCATAAATCGCCGTTTCGCACGGAAGAAACATGAATTTGAGTTTGAATAGTTGAAAACAGCGTTTTATAATGTTTTTGCAAGTTTAAAACAGCAATTTTATCGTGATTTCACAAAAATCCACCGTTTGGAACGTAAGAAACATGAATTTATCAGATTGAATAGTTGAAAACAGCGTTTTTCTATGTTTTTGCAAGTTTAAAACAGCAATTTTATCGTCATTTCTCATAAATCGCCGTTCGCACGAAAGAAACATGAATTTGTTAGTTTGAATAGTTCAAAACAGCGTTTTTCTATGTTTTTGCAATTTTAAAACAGCAACTTTATCGTCATTTCTCATAAATCGCCGTTTCACACGTAAGAAACATGAATTTGTCAGTGTTTGAATAGTTCAAAACAGCGTTTTTCTATGTTTTTGCAAGTTTAAAACAGCAATTATATCGTCATTTCTCATAAATCGCCGTTTCGCACGAAAGAAACATGAATTTGTCAGTTTGAATAGTTCAAAACAGCGTTTTTCTATGTTTTTGCAAGTTTAAAACAGCAATTTTATCGTCATTTCTCATAAATCGCCGTTTCACACGAAAGAAACATGAATTTGTCAGTTTGAATAGTCAAAACAGCGGTTTTCTATGTTTTTGCAAGTTTAAAACAGCAATTTTATCGTCATTTCTCATAAATCGCCGTTTCGGCACGAAAGAAACATGAATTTGTCAGTTTGAATAGTTCAAAACAGCGTTTTTCTATGTGTTTTGCAAGTTTAAAACAGCAATTTTATCGTCATTTCTCATAAATCGCCGTTTCACACGAAAGAAACATGATTTGTCAGTTTGAATAGTCAAAACATCGTTTTTCTATGTTTTTGCAAGTTTAAAACAGCAATTTTATCGTCATTTCTCAAAAATCGCCGTTTCGCACGAAAGAAACATGAATTTGTCAGTTTGAATAGTTCAAAAACAGCGTTTTTCTATGTTTTTGCAAGTTTAAAACAGCAATTTTATCGTCATTTCTCATAAATCGCCGTTTCACACGAAAGAAACATGAATTTGTCAGTTTGAATAGTTCAAAACAGCGTTTTTCTATGTTTTTGCAAAGTTAAAACAGCAATTTTATCGTAATTTCTCATAAATCGCCGTTTCGCACGGAATAAACGTGAATTTGTCAGTTTGAATAGTTGAAAACAGCGTTTTTTCAATGTTTTTGCAAGTTTAAAACAGCAATTTTATCGTGATTTCACAAAAATCCACCGTTTGGAACGTAAGAAACATGAATTTATCAGTTTGAATAGTTGAAAACAGCGTTTTTCTATGTTTTTGCAAGTTTAAAACAGCAATTTTATCGTCATTTCTCATAAATCGCCGTTTCGCACGAAAGAAACATGAATTTGTCAGTTTGAATAGTTCAAAACAGCGTTTTTCTATGTTTTTGCAAGTTTAAATCAGCAATTTTATCGTGATTTCACAAAAATCCACCGTTTCGAACGTAAGAAACATGAATTTATCAGTTTGAATAGTTGAAAACAGCGTTTTTCTATGTTTTTGCAAGTTTAAAACAGCAATTTTATCGTCATTTCTCATAAATCGCCGTTTCGCACGAAAGAAACATTAATTTGTCAGTTTGAATAGTTCAAAACAGCGTTTTTCTATGTTTTTGCAAGTTTAAAACAGCAATTTTATCGTCATTTCTCATAAATCGCCTTTATCACGAAAGAAACATGAATTTGTCAGTTTGAATAGTTCAAAACAGCGTTTTTCTATGTTTTTGCAAGTTTAAAACAGCAATTTTATCGTCATTTATCATAAATCGCCGTTTCGCACGAAAGAAACATGAATTTGTCAGTTTGAGTAGTTCAAAACAGCGTTTTTCTATGTTTTTGCAAGTTTAAAACAGCAATTTTATCGTCATTTCTCATAAATCGCCGTTTCACACGAAAGAAACATGAATTTGTCAGTTTGAATAGTTCAAAACAGCGGTTTTTCTATGTTTTTGCAAGTTTAAAACAGCAATGTTATCGTAATTTCTCATAAATCGCCGTTTCGCACGGAAGAAACATGAATTTGTCAGTTTGAATAGTTGAAAACAGCGTTTTATAATGTTTTTGCAAGTTTAAAACAGCAATTTTATCGTGATTTCACAAAAATCCACCGTTTGGAACGTAAGAAACATGAATTTATCAGTTTGAATAGTTAAAAAACAGCGTTTTTTCTATGTTTTTGCAAGTTTAAAACAGCAATTTTATCGTCATTTCTCATAAATCGCCGTTTCGCACGAAAGAAACATGAATTTGTTAGTTTGAATAGTTCAAAACAGCGTTTTTCTATGTTTTTGCAAGTTTAAAACAGCAATTTTATCGTCATTTCTCATAAATCGCCGTTTCACACGTAAGAAACATGAATTTGTCAGTTTGAATAGTTCAAAACAGCGTTTTTCTATGTTTTTGCAAGTTTTAAAACAGCAATTTTATCGTCATTTCTCATAAATCGCCGTTTCGCACGAAAGAAACATGAATTTGTCAGTTTGAATAGTTCAAAACAGCGTTTTTCTATGTTTTTGCAAGTTTAAAACAGCAATTTTATCGTCATTTCTCATAAATCGCCGTTTCACACGAAAGAAACATGAATTTGTCAGTTTGAATAGTCAAAACAGCGTTTTTCTATGTTTTTGCAAGTTTTAAAACAGCAATTTTATCGTCATTTCTCATAAATCGCCGTTTCGCACGAAAGAAACATGAATTTGTCAGTTTGAATAGTTCAAAACAGCGTTTTTCTATGTTTTTGCAAGTTTAAAACAGCAATTTTATCGTCATTTCTCATAAATCGCCGTTTCACACGAAAGAAACATGAATTTGTCAGTTTGAATAGTCGAAACAGCGTTTTTCTATGTTTTTGCAAGTTTAAAACAGCAATTTTATCGTCATTTCTCATAAATCGCCGTTTCGCACGAAAGAAACATGAATTTGTCAGTTTGAATAGTCAAAACAGCGTTTTTCTATGTTTTTGCAAGTTTAAAACAGCAATTTTATCGTCACTTCTCATAAATCGCCTTTATCACGAAAGAAACATGAATTTGTCAGTTTGACTAGTTCAAAACAGCGTTTTTCTATGTTTTTGCAAGTTTAAAACAGCAATTTTATCGTCATTTCTCATAAATCGCCTTTATCACGAAAGAAACATGAATTTGTCAGTTTGAATAGTTCAAAACAGCGTTTTTCTATGTTTTTGCAAGTTTAAAACAGCAATTTTATCGTCATTTATCATAAATCGCCGTTTCGCACAAAAGAAACATGAATTTGTCAGTTTGAGTAGTTCAAAACAGCGTTTTTCTATGTTTTTGCAAGTTTAAAACAGCAATTTTATCGTCATTTCTCATAAATCGCCGTTTCACACGAAAGAAACATGAATTTGTCAGTTTGAATAGTTCAAAACAGCGTTTTTCTATGTTTTTGCAAAGTTAAAACAGCAATTTTATCGTAATTTCTCATAAATCGCCGTTTCGCACGGAATAAACGTGAATTTGTCAGTTTGAATAGTTGAAAACAGCGTTTTTCAATGTTTTTGCAAGTTTAAAACAGCAATTTTATCGTGATTTCACAAAAATCCACCGTTTGGAACGTAAGAAACATGAATTTATCAGTTTGAATAGTTGAAAACAGCGTTTTTCTATGTTTTTGCAAGTTTAAAACAGCAATTTTATCGTCATTTCTCATAAATCGCCTTTATCACGAAAGAAACATGAATTTGTCAGTTTGAATAGTTGAAAACAGCGTTTTTCTATGTTTTTGCAAGTTTAAAACAGCAATTTTATCGTCATTTCTCATAAATCGCCGTTTCGCACGAAAGAAACATGAATTTGTCAGTTTGAATAGTTCAAAACAGCGTTTTTCTATGTTTTTGCAAGTTTAAAACAGCAATTTTATCGTCATTTCTCATAAATCGCCTTTATCACGAAAGAAACATAAATTTGTCAGTTTGAATAGTTCAAAACAGCGTTTTTCTATGTTTTTGCAAGTTTAAAACAGCAATTTTATCGTCATTTATCATAAATCGCCGTTTCGCACGAAAGAAACATGAATTTGTCAGTTTGAGTAGTTCAAAACAGCGTTTTTCTATGTTTTTGCAAGTTTAAAACAGCAATTTTATCGTCATTTCTCATAAATCGCCGTTTCGCACGAAAGAAACATGAATTTGTTAGTTTGAATAGTTCAAAACAGCGTTTTTCTATGTTTTTGCAAGTTTAAAACAGCAATTTTATCGTCATTTCTCATAAATCGCCGTTTCACACGTAAGAAACATGAATTTGTCAGTTTGAATAGTTCAAAACAGCGTTTTTCTATGTTTTTGCAAGTTTAAAAAGCAATTTTATCGTCATTTCTCATAAATAGCCGTTTCGCACGAAAGAAACATGAATTTGTCAGTTTGAATAGTTCAAAACAGCGTTTTTCTATGTTTTTGCAAGTTTAAAACAGCAATTTTATCGTCATTTCTCATAAATCGCCGTTTCACATGAAAGAAACATGAATTTGTCAGTTTGAATAGTCAAAACAGCGTTTTTTTTATGTTTTTGCAAGTTTAAAACAGCAATTTTATCGTCATTTCTCATAAATCGCCGTTTCACACGAAAGAAACATGAATTTGTCAGTTTGAATAGTCAAAACAGCGTTTTTCTATGTTTTTGCAAGTTTAAAACAGCAATTTTATCGTCATTTCTCATAAATCGCCGTTTCGCACGAAAGAAACATGAATTTGTCAGTTTGAATAGTCAAAACAGCGTTTTTCTATGTTTTTGCAAGTTTAAAACAGCAATTTTATCGTCACTTCTCATAAATCGCCTTTATCACGAAAGAAACATGAATTTGTCAGTTTGAGTAGTTCAAAACAGCGTTTTTCTATGTTTTTGCAAGTTTAAAACAGCAATTTTATCGTCATTTCTCATAAATAGCCGTTTCGCACGAAAGAAACATGAATTTGTCAGTTTGAATAGTTCAAAACAGCGTTTTTCTATGTTTTTGCAAGTTTAAAACAGCAATTTTATCGTCATTTCTCATAAATCGCCGTTTCGCACGAAAGAAACATGAATTTGTCAGTTTGAATAGTTCAAAACAGCGTTTTTCTATGTTTTTGCAAGTTTAAAACAGCAATTTTATCGTCATTTCTCATAAATCGCCGTTTCACACGAAAGAAACATGAATTTGTCAGTTTGAATAGTCAAAACAGCGTTTTTCTATGTTTTTGCAAGTTTAAAACAGCAATTTTATCGTCATTTCTCATAAATCGCCGTTTCGCACGAAAGAAACATGAATTTGTCAGTTTGAATAGTTCAAAACAGCGTTTTTCTATGTTTTTGCAAGTTTAAAACAGCAATTTTATCGTCATTTCTCATAAATCGCCGTTTCACACGAAAGAAACATGAATTTGTCAGTTTGAATAGTCAAAACAGCGTTTTTCTATGTTTTTGCAAGTTTAAAACAGCAATTTTATCGTCATTTCTCATAAATCGCCGTTTCACACGAAAGAAACATGAATTTGTCAGTTTGAATAGTCAAAACAGCGTTTTTCTATGTTTTTGCAAGTTTAAAACAGCAATTTTATCGTCATTTCTCATAAATCGCCGTTTCGCACGAAAGAAACATGAATTTGTCAGTTTGAATAGTTCAAAACAGCGTTTTTCTATGTTTTTGCAAGTTTAAAACAGCAATTTTATCGTCATTTCTCATAAATCGCCGTTTCACACGAAAGAAACATGAATTTGTCAGTTTGAATAGTCAAAACAGCGTTTTTCTATGTTTTTGCAAGTTTAAAACAGCAATTTTATCGTCATTTCTCATAAATCGCCGTTTCGCACGAAAGAAACATGAATTTGTCAGTTTGAATAGTTCAAAAACAGCGTTTTTCTATGTTTTTGCAAGTTTAAAACAGCAATTTTAACGTCATTTCTCATAAATCGCCGTTTCACACGAAAGAAACATGAATTTGTCAGTTTGAATAGTCAAAACAGCGTTTTTTCTATGTTTTTTCAAGGTTAAAACAGCAATTTTATCGTAATTTCTTATAAATCGCCGTTTCGCACGGAATAAAC
>CAWWDY010001319.1:0-83423 GCA_963942605.1 Poecilus cupreus
TGTTTTCAGCTTGCAAAAACTTACAAAATGCAGTTTACAAGTATTTAAACTGTCATATTCATGTTTCTGTCGTGTATAATAGCTAATGTTGGTGAAATCAAGATAAAAATGCTGTTTTAAGCATGCAAAAGCATACAAAACACCGTTTTCAAGTATTTAAACTGTCATATTCATGTTTCTGTCGTGTATAATAGCTAATGTTGGTGAAAGCAAGATAAAAATTTTGTTTTAAGCATGCAAAAGCATACAAAACACCGTTTTCAAGTATTTAAACTATCATATTCATGTATATGTCGTGTGTAATGGCTTATGTTTGCAAATTCAAGATAAAATAGCTGTTTTTAGCTTGCAAAAACATACAAAATGCTGTTTTCAAGTATTTAAACTGTCATATTCATGTATATATCGTGTGTAATGGTTTATGTTTGCAAAATAAAGATAAAATAGCTGTTTTCAGCTTGCAAAAACATACAAAATGCGGTTTTCAAGTATTTAAACTGTCATATTCATGTTTCTGTCGTGTATAATAGCTAATGTTGGTGAAAGCAAGATAAAAATTCTGTTTTAAGCATGCAAAAGCATACAAAACACCGTTTTCAAGTATTTAAACTGTCATATTCATGTATATATCGTGTGTAATGGTTTATGTTTGCAAAATCAAGATAAAATAGCTGTTTTCAGCTTGCAAAAACATAAAAAATGCTGTTTTCATGTATTTAAACTGTCCTATTCATGTTTCTGTCGTATATAATAGCTAATGTTGGTGAAAGCAAGATAAAAATGCTGATTTAAGCATGCAAAAGCATACAAAACACCGTTTACAAGTATTTAAACTGTTATATTCATGTATATGTCGTGTGTAATGGCTTATGTTTGCAAAATCAAGATAAAATAGCTGTTTTCAGCTTGCAAAAACATACAAAATGGTGTTTTCAAGTATTTAAACTGTCATAATAATGTTTCTGTCGTGTATTATAGCTAATGTTGGTGAAAGCAAAATAAAAATGCTGTTTTAAGCATGCAAAAGCATATAAAACACCGTTTTCAAGTTTTTAAACTGTAATATTCATGTATATGTCGTGTGTAATGGCTTATGTTTGCAAAATCAAGATAAAATAGCTGTTTTCAGCTTGCAAAAACTTACAAAATGCAGTTTACAAGTATTTAAACTGTCATATTCATGTTTCTGTCATGTATAATAGCTAATGTTGGTGAAAGCAAGATAAAAATGCAGTTTTAAGCATGCAAAAGCATACAAAACACCGTTTTCAAGTATTTAAACTGTCATATTCATGTATATATCGTGTGTAATGGTTTATGTTTGCAAAATCAAGTTAAAATAGCTGTTTTCAGCTTGCAAAAACATACAAAATGCTGTTTTCATGTATTTAAACTGTGCTATTCATGTTTCTGTTGTATATAATAGCTAATGTTGGTGAAAGCAAGATAAAAATGCTGTTTTAAGCATGCAAAAGCATACAAAACACCGTTTTCAAGTATTTAAACTGTCATATTCATGTATATATCGTGTGTAATGGTTTATGTTTGCAAAATCAAGATAAAATAGCTGTTTTCAGCTTGCAAAAACATACAAAATGCTGTTTTCATGTATTTAAACTGTGCTATTCATGTTTCTGTTGTATATAATAGCTAATGTTGGTGAAAGCAAGATAAAAATGCTGTTTTAAGCATGCAAAAGCATACAAAACACCGTTTTCAAGTATTTAAACTGTCATATTCATGTATATATCGTGTGTAATGGTTTATGTTTGCAAAATCAAGATAAAATAGCTGTTTTCAGCTTGCAAAAACATACAAAATGCTGTTTTCATGTAATTAAACTGTCCTGATCATGTTTCTGTCGTATATAATAGCTAATGTTGGTGAAAGCAAGATAAAAATGCTGTTTTAAGCATGCAAAAGCATACAAAACACCGTTTACAAGTATTTAAACTGTTATATTCATGTATATGTCGTGTGTAATGGCTTATGTTTGCAAAATCAAGATAAAATAGCTGTTTTCAGCTTGCAAAAACATACAAAATGGTGTTTTCAAGTATTTAAACTGTCATAATAATGTTTCTGTCGTGTATTATAGCTAATGTTGGTGAAAGCAAAATAAAAATGCTGTTTTAAGCATGCAAAAGCATACAAAACACCGTTTTCAAGTATTTAAACTGTTATATTCATGTATATGTCGTGTGTAATGGCTTATGTTTGCAAAATCAAGATAAAATAGCTGTTTTCAGCTTGCAAAAACATACAAAATGCTGTTTTCATGTATTTAAACTGTCCTATTCATGTTTCTGTCGTATATAATAGCTAATGTTGGTGAAAGCAAGATAAAAATGCTGTTTTAAGCATGCAAAAGCATACAAAACACCGTTTTCAAGTATTTAAACTGTCATATTCATGTATATATCGTGTGTAATGGTTTATGTTTGCAAAATCAAGATAAAATAGCTGTTTTCAGCTTGCAAAAACATACAAAATGCTGTTTTCATGTTTTTAAACTGTCCTATTCATGTTTCTGTCGTATATAATAGCTAATGTTGGTGAAAGCAAGATAAAAACGCTGTTTTAAGCATGCAAAAGCATACAAAACACCGTTTACAAGTATTTAAACTGTTATATTCATGTATATGTCGTGTGTAATGGCTTATGTTTGCAAAATCAAGATAAAATAGTTGTTTTCAGCTTGCAAAAACATACAAAATGCGGTTTTCAAGTATTTAAACTGTCATATTCATGTTTCTGTCGTGTATAATAGCTAATGTTGGTGAAAGCAAGATAAAAATTCTGTTTTAAGCATGCAAAAGCATACAAAACACCGTTTTCAAGTATTTAAACTGTCATATTCATGTATATATCGTGTGTAATGGTTTATGTTTGCAAAATCAAGATAAAATAGCTGTTTTCAGCTTGCAAAAACATAAAAAATGCTGTTCTCATGTATTTAAACTGTCCTATTCATGTTTCTGTCGTATATAATAGCTAATGTTGGTGAAAGCAAAATAAAAATGCTGTTTTAAGCATACAAAAGCATACAAAACACCGTTTTCAAGTTTTTAAACTGTAATATTCATGTATATGTCGTGTGTAATGGCTTATGTTTGCAAAATCAAGATAAAATAGCTGTTTTCAGCTTGCAAAAACTTACAAAATGCAGTTTACAAGTATTTAAACTGTCATATTCATGTTTCTGTCATGTATAATAGCTAATGTTGGTGAAAGCAAGATAAAAATGCAGTTTTAAGCATGCAAAAGCATACAAAACACCGTTTTCAAGTATTTAAACTGTCATATTCATGTATATATCGTGTGTAATGGTTTATGTTTGCAAAATCAAGATAAAATAGCTGTTTTCAGCTTGCAAAAACATACAAAATGCTGTTTTCATGTATTTAAACTGTGCTATTCATGTTTCTGTTGTATATAATAGCTAATGTTGGTGAAAGCAAGATAAAAATGCTGTTTTAAGCATGCAAAAGCATACAAAACACCGTTTTCAAGTATTTAAACTGTCATATTCATGTATATATCGTGTGTAATGGTTTATGTTTGCAAAATCAAGATAAAATAGCTGTTTTCAGCTTGCAAAAACATACAAAATGCTGTTTTCATGTATTTAAACTGTCCTGATCATGTTTCTGTCGTATATAATAGCTAATGTTGGTGAAAGCAAGATAAAAATGCTGTTTAAGCATGCAAAAGCATACAAAAACACCGTTTACAAGTATTTAAACTGTTATATTCATGTATATGTCGTGTGTAATGGCTTATGTTTGCAAAATCAAGATAAAATAGCTGTTTTCAGCTTGCAAAAACATACAAAATGGTGTTTTCAAGTATTTAAACTGTCATAATAATGTTTCTGTCGTGTATTATAGCTAATGTTGGTGAAAGCAAAATAAAAATGCTGTTTTAAGCATGCAAAAGCATACAAAACACCGTTTTCAAGTATTTAAACTGTTATATTCATGTATATGTCGTGTGTAATGGCTTATGTTTGCAAAATCAAGATAAAATAGCTGTTTTCAGCTTGCAAAAACATACAAAATGCTGTTTTCATGTATTTAAACTGTCCTATTCATGTTTCTGTCGTATATAATAGCTAATGTTGGTGAAAGCAAGATAAAAATGCTGTTTTAAGCATGCAAAAGCATACAAAACACCGTTTTCAAGTATTTAAACTGTCATATTCATGTATATATCGTGTGTAATGGTTTATGTTTGCAAAATCAAGATAAAATAGCTGTTTTCAGCTTGCAAAAACATACAAAATGCTGTTTTCATGTTTTTAAACTGTCCTATTCATGTTTCTGTCGTATATAATAGCTAATGTTGGTGAAAGCAAGATAAAAACGCTGTTTTAAGCATGCAAAAGCATACAAAACACCGTTTACAAGTATTTAAACTGTTATATTCATGTATATGTCGTGTGTAATGGCTTATGTTTGCAAAATCAAGATAAAATAGTTGTTTTCAGCTTGCAAAAACATACAAAATGCTGTTTTCATGTATTTAAACTGTCCTATTCATGTTTCTGTCGTATATAATAGCTAATGTTGGTGAAGGCAAGATAAAAATGCTGTTTTAAGCATGCAAAAGCATACAAAACACCGTTTTCAAGTATTTAAACTGTCATATTCATCTATATATAATTGTGTGTAATGGTTTATGTTTGCAAAATCAAGATAAAATAGCTGTTTTCAGCTTGCAAAAACATGCAAAATGCTGTTTTCATGTATTTAAACTGTCCTATTCATGTTTCTGTCGTATATAATAGCTAATGTTGGTGAAAGCAAGATAAAAGTGCTGTTTTAAGCATGCAAAAACATACAAAATGCTGTTTTCAAGTATTTAAACTGTCATATTCATGTTTCTGTCGTGTATAATAGCTAATGTTGGTGAAAGCAAGATAAAAATGCTGTTTTAAGCATGAAAAAGCATACAAAACACCGTTTACAAGTATTTAAAATGTCATATTTATGTATATGTCGTGTGTAATGGCTTATGTTTGCAAAATCAAGATAAAATAGCTGTTTTCAGCTTGCAAAAACATACAAAATGCTGTTTTCAAGTATATCAACTGTCATATTCATGTTTCTGTCGTGTAAAATAGCTAATGTTGGTGAAAGCAAGATAAAAATGCTGTTTTAAGCATGCAAAAGCATACAAAACACCGTTTTCAAGTTTTTAAACTGTCATATTCATGTATATGTCGTGTGTAATGGCTTATGTTTGCAAAATCAAGATAAAATAGCTGTTTTCAGCTTGAAAAAACTTACAAAATGCTGGTTTCAAGTATTCAAACTGTCATATTCATGTTTCTGTCGTGTATAATAGCTAATGTTGGTGAAAGCAAGATAAAAATTTTGTTTTAAGCATGCAAAAGCATACAAAACACCGTTTTCAAGTATTTAAACTATCATATTCATGTATATGTCGTGTGTAATGGCTTATGTTTGCAAATTCAAGATAAAATAGCTGTTTTTAGCTTGCAAACACATACAAAATGCTGTTTTCAAGTATTTAAACTGTCATATTCATGATTCTGTCGATAATAGCTAATGTTGGTGAAAGCAAGATAAAAATGCTGTTTTAAGCATGCAAAAGCATACAAAACATCGTTTTCAAGTATTTAAACTGTCATATTCATGTTTCTGTCGTGTATAATAGCTAATGTTGGTGAAAGCAAGATAAAAATGCTGTTTTAAGCATGCAAAAGCATACAAAACACCGTTTTCAAGTATTTAAACTGTCATATTCATGTATATGTCGTGTGTAATGGCTTATGTTTGCAAAATCAAGATAAAAAAGCTGTTTTCAGCTTGAAAAAACATACAAAACACCGTTTTCAAGTATTTAAACTGTCATATTCATGTTTCTGTCGTGTATAATAGCTAATGTTGGTAAAAGCAAGATAAAAATGCTATTTTAAGCATGCAAAAGCATACAAAACACTGTTTTCAAGTATTTAAACTGTCATATTCATGTATATATCGTGTGTAATGGTTTATGTTTGCAAAATTAAGATAAAATAGCTGTTTTCAGCTTGCAAAAACATACAAAATGCTGTTTTCAAGTATTTAAACTGTCCTATTCATGATTCTTTCGTATATAATAGCTAATGTTGGTGAAAGCAAGATAAAAATGCTGTTTTAAGCATGCAAAAGCATACAAAACACCGTTTTCAAATATTTAAACTGTCATATTCATGTTTCTGTCGTGTATAATAGCTAATGTTGGTGAAAGCAAGATAAAAATGCTGTTTTAAGCATGCAAAAGCATACAAAACACCGTTTTCAAGTATTTAAACTGTCATATTCATGTATATATCGTGTGTAATGGCTTATGTTTGCAAAATCAAGATAAAATAGCTGTTTTCAGCTTCCAAAAACATACAAAATGCTGTTTTCAAGTATTTAAACTGTCATATTCATGTTTCTGTCGTGTATAATAGCTAATGTTGGTGAAAGCAAGATAAAAATGCTGTTTTAAGCATGCAAAAGCATACAAAACACCGTTTTCAAGTATTTAAACTGTCATATTCATGTATATATCGTGTGTAATGGTTTATGTTTGCAAAATCAAGATAAAATAGCTGTTTTCAGCTTGCAAAAACATACAAAATGCTGTTTTCATGTATTTAAACTGTCCTATTCATGTTTCTGTCGTATATAATAGCTAATGTTGTTGAAAGCAAGATAAAAATGCTGTTTTAAGCATGCAAAAGCATACAAAACACCGTTTACAAGTATTTAAACTGTTATATTCATGTATATGTCGTGTGTAATGGCTTATGTTTGCAAAATCAAGATAAAATAGCTGTTTTCAGCTTGCAAAAACATACAAAATGGTGTTTTCAAGTATTTAAACTGTCATAATAATGTTTCTGTCGTGTATCATAGCTAATGTTGGTGAAAGCAAAATAAAAATGCTGTTTTAAGCATGCAAAAGCATACAAAACACCGTTTTCAAGTTTTTAAACTGTAATATTCATGTATATGTCGTGTGTAATGGCTTATGTTTGCAAAATCAAGATAAAATAGCTGTTTTCAGCTTGCAAAAACTTACAAAATGCAGTTTACAAGTATTTAAACGGTCATATTCATGTTTCTGTCGTGTATAATAGCTAATGTTGGTGAAAGCAAGATAAAAATGCTGTTTTAAGCATGCAAAAGCATACAAAACACCGTTTTAAAGTATTTAAACTGTCATATTCATGTTTCTGTCGTGTATAATAGCTAATGTTAGTGAAAGCAAGATAAAAATGCTGTTTTAAGCATGCAAAAACATACAAAATGCTGTTTTCAAGTATTTAAACTGTCATATTCATGTTTCTGTCGTGTATAATAGCTAATGTTGGTGACAGCAAGATAAAAATTTTGTTTTAAGAATGCAAAAGCATACAAAACACCGTTTTCAAGTATTTAGACTATCATATTCATGTATATGTCGTGTGTAATGGCTTATGTTTGCAAATTCAAGATAAAATAGCTGTTTTTAGCTTGCAAAAACATACAAAATGCTGTTTTCAAGTATTTAAACTGTCATATTCATGTATATATCGTGTGTAATGGTTTATGTTTGCAAAATAAAGATAAAATAGCTGTTTTCAGCTTGCAAAAACATACAAAATGCGGTTTTCAAGTATTTAAACTGTCATATTCATGTTTCTGTCGGGTATAATAGCTAATGTTGGTGAAAGCAAGATAAAAATTTTGTTTTAAGCATGCAAAAGCATACAAAACACCGTTTTTAAGTATTTAAACTATCATATTCATGTATATGTCGTGTGCAATGGCTTATGTTTGCAAAATCAAGATAAAATAGCTGTTTTCAGCTTGCAAAAACATACAAAATGCTGTTTTCAAGTATTTAAACTGTCATATTAATGTTTCTGTCGTGTATAATAGCTAATGTTGGTGAAAGCAAAATAAAAATGCTGTTTTAGGCATGCAAAAGCATACAAAACACCGTTTTCAATTATTTAAACTGTCATATTTATGTATATGTCGTGTGTAATGGCTTATGTTTGCAAAATCAAGATAAAATAGCTGTTTTCAGCTTGCAAAAACATACAAAATGCTGTTTTCAAGTATTTAAACTGTCATATTAATGTTTCTGTCGTGTATAATAGCTAATGTTGGTGAAAGCAAAATAAAAATGCTGTTTTAGGCATGCAAAAGCATACAAAACACCGTTTTCAAGTATTTAAACTGTCATATTCATGTATATGTCGTGTGCAATGGCTTATGTTTGCAAAATCAAGATAAAATAGCTGTTTTCAGCTTGCAAAAACATACAAAATGCTGTTTTCAAGTATTTAAACTGTCATATTCATGTTTCTGTCGTGTATAATTGCTAATGTTGATGAAAGCAAGATAAAAATCCTGTTTTAAGCATGCAAAAGCATACAAAATACCGTTTACAAGTATTTAAACTGTTATATTTATGTATATGTCGTGTGTAATGGCTTATGTTTGCAAAATCAAGATAAAATAGCTGTTTTCAGCTTGCAAAAACATACAAAATGCTGTTTTCAAGTATTTAAACTGTCATAATAATGTTTCTGTCGTGTATAATAGCTAATGTTGGTGAAAGCAAAATAAAAATTCTGTTTTAAGCATGCAAAAGCATACAAAACACCGTTTTCAAGTATTTAAACTGTCATATTCATGTTTATTTCGTGTGTAATGGCATATGTTTGAAAAATCAAGATAAAATAGCTGTTTTCAGCTTGCAAAAACATACAAAATGCTTTTTTCAAGTATTTAAACTGTCATATTCATGTTTCTGTCGTAAATAATAGCTAATGTTGGTGAAAGCAAGATAAAAATGATGCTTTAAGCATTAAGAAGCATACAAAACACCGCTTTCAAGTATTTAAACTGTCATATTCATGTTTCTGTCGTGTATAATAGCTAATGTTGGTGAAAGCAAGATAAAAATTTTGTTTTAAGCATGCAAAAGCATACAAAACACCGTTTTCAAGTATTTAAACTGTCATATTAATGAATATGTCGTGTGTAATGGCTTATGTTTGCAAAATCAAGATAAAATAGCTTTTTTCAGCTTGCAAAAACATACAAAATGCTGTTTTCAAGTATTTAAACTGTCATATTCATGTTTCTGTCGTGTATAATATCTAATGTTGGTGAAAGCAAGATAAAAATGCTGTTTTAAGCATGCAAAAGCATACAAAACACCGTTTACAAGTATTTAAACTGTTATATTCATGTATATGTCGTGTGTAATGGCTTATGTTTGCAAAATCAAGATAAAATAGCTGTTTTCAGCTTGCAAAACATACAAAATTCTGTTTTCAAGTATTTAAACTGTCATATTCATGTTTTTGTCGTGTATAATAGCTAATGTTGGTGAAAGCAAAATAAAAATGCTGTTTTAAGCATGCAAAAGCATACAAAACACCGTTTTCAAGTATTTAAACTGTCATATTCATGTTTCTGTTGTGTATAATAGCTAATGTTAGTGAAAGCAAGATAAAAATGCTGTTTTAAGCATGCAAAAGCATACAAAACACTGTTTTCAAGTATTTAAACTGACATATTCATGTATATGTCATGTGTAATGGCTTATGTTTGCAAAATCAAGATAAAATACCTGTTTTCAGCTTGCAAAAACATACAAAATGCTGTTTTCAAGTATATAAAATGTCATATTCATGTTTCTGTCGTGTATAATAGCTAATGTTGGTGAAAGCAAGATAAAAATGCTGTTTTAAGCATGCAAAAGCATACAAAACACCGTTTTCAAGTATTTAAACTGTCATATTCATGTATATGTCGTGTGTAATGGCTTATGTTTGTAAAATCAAGATAAAATAGCTGTTTTCAGCTTGCAAAAACATACAAAATTCTGTTTTCAAATATTTAAACTGTCATATTCATGTTTCTGTCGTGTATAATAGCTAATGTTGGTGAATGCAATACAAAAATGCTGTTTTAAGCATGAAAAAGCATACAAAACACCGTTTTCAAGTATTTAAACTGTCATATTCATGTTTCTGTCGTGTATAATAGCTAATGTTGGTGAATGCAATATAAAAATGCTGTTTTAAGCATGAAAAAGCATACAAAACACCGTTTTCAAGTATTTAAACTGTCATATTCATGTATATGTCGTGTGTAATGGCTTATTGTTGCAAAATCAAGATAAAATAGCTGTTTTCAGCTTGCAGAAACATAAAAAATGTTGTTTTCAAGTATTTAAACTGTCATATTCATGTTTCTGTCGTGTATAATAGCAAATGTTTGTGAAAGCAAGATAAAAATGCTGTTTTAAGCATGCAAAAGCATACAAAACACCGTTTTCAAGTATTTAAATTGTCATATTCATGTTTCTGTCGTGTATAATAGCTAATGTTGGTGAAAGCAAAATAAAAATGCTATTTTAAGCATGCAAAAGCATACAAAACACCGTTTTCAAGTATTTAAACTGTCATATTCATGTATATATCGTGTGTAATGGTTTATGTTTGCAAAATCAAGATAAAATAGCTGTTTTCAGCTTGCAAAAACATACAAAATGCTGTTTTCAAGTATTTAAACTGTCCTATTCATTTTTCTGTCGTATATAATAGCTAATGTTGGTGAAAGCAAGATAAAAATGCTGTTTTAAGCATGCAAAAGCATACAAAACACCGTTTTCAAGTATTTAAACTGTCATATTCATGTTTCTGTCGTGTATAATAGCTAATGTTAGTGAAAGCAAGATAAAAATGCTGTTTTAAGCATGCAAAAGCATACAAAACACCGTTTTCAAGTATTTAAACTGACATATTCATGTATATGTCATGTGTAATGGCTTATGTTTGCAAAATCAAGATAAAATAGCTGTTTTCAGCTTGCAAAAACATACAAAATGCTGTTTTCAAGTATTTAAACTGTCCTATTCATTTTTCTGTCGTATATAATAGCTAATGTCGGTGAAAGCAAGATAAAAATGCTGTTTTAAGCATGCAAAAGCATACAAAACACCGTTTTCAAGTATTTAAACTGTCATATTCATGTATATGTCGTGTGTAATGGCTTATGTTTGTAAAATCAAGATAAAATATCTGTTTTCAGCTTTCAAAAACATACAAAATGCTGTTTTCAAGTATTTGAACAGTCATATTCATGTTTATGTCGTGTATAATAGCTAATGTTGGTGAAAGCAAGATAAAAATATTGTTTTAAGCATGCAAAAGCATACAAAACACCGTTTTCAAGTATTTAAACTGTCATATTCATGTATATGTCGTGTGTAATGGCTTATGTTTGCAAAATCAAGATAAAATAGCTGTTTTCAGCTTGCAGAAACATAAAAAATGTTGTTTTCAAGTATTTAAACTGTCATATTCATGTTTCTGTCGTGTATAATAGCAAATGTTTGTGAAAGCAAGATAAAAATGCTGTTTTAAGCATGCAAAAGCATACAAAACACCGTTTTCAAGTATTTAAATTGTCATATTCATGTTTCTGTCGTGTATAATAGCTAATGTTGGTGAAAGCAAAATAAAAATGCTATTTTAAGCATGCAAAAGCATACAAAACACCGTTTTCAAGTATTTAAACTGTCATATTCATGTATATATCGTGTGTAATGGTTTATGTTTGCAAAATCAAGATAAAATAGCTGTTTTCAGCTTGCAAAAACATACAAAATGCTGTTTTCAAGTATTTAAACTGTCCTATTCATTTTTCTGTCGTATATAATAGCTAATGTCGGTGAAAGCAAGATAAAAATGCTGTTTTAAGCATGCAAAAGCATACAAAACACCGTTTACAAGTATTTAAACTGTTATATTCATATATATGTCGTGTGTAATGGCTTATGTTTGCAAAATCAAGATAAAATAGCTGTTTTCAGCTTGCAAAAACATACAAAATGGTGTTTTCAAGTATTTAAACTGTCATAATAATGTTTCTGTCGTGCATTATAGCTAATGTTGGTGAAAGCAAGATAAAAATGCTGTTTTAAGCATGCAAAAGCATACAAAACACCGTTTTCAAGTATTTAAACTGTCATATTCATGTTTCTGTCGTGTATAATAGCTAATGTTAGTGAAAGCAAGATAAAAATGCTGTTTTAAGCATGCAAAAGCATACAAAACACCGTTTTCAAGTATTTAAACTGACATATTCATGTATATGTCATGTGTAATGGCTTATGTTTGCAAAATCAAGATAATATACCTGTTTTCAGCTTGCAAAAACATACAAAATGCTGTTTTCAAGTATATAAATTGTCATATTCATGTTTCTGTCGTTTATAATAGCTAATGTTGGTGAAAGCAAGATAAAAATGCTGTTTTAAGCATGCAAAAGCATACAAAACACCGTTTTCAAGTATTTAAACTATCATATCCATGTATATGTCGTGTGTAATGGCTTATGTTTGCAAAATCAAGATAAAATATTTGTTTTTAGCTTTCAAAAACATACAAAATGCTGTTTTCAAGTATTTAAACTGTCATATTCATGTTTCTGTCGTGTATAATAGCTAATGTTGGTGAATGCAATATAAAAATGCTGTTTTAAGCATGAAAAAGCATACAAAACACCGTTTTCAAGTATTTAAACTGTCATATTCATGTATATGTCGTGTGTAATGGCTTATTGTTGCAAAATCAAGATAAAATAGCTGTTTTCAGCTTGCAGAAACATAAAAAATGTTGTTTTCAAGTATTTAAACTGTCATATTCATGTTTCTGTCGTGTATAATAGCAAATGTTTGTGAAAGCAAGATAAAAATGCTGTTTTAAGCATGCAAAAGCATACAAAATACCGTTTTCAAGTATTTAAATTGTCATATTCATGTTTCTGTCGTGTATAATAGCTAATGTTGGTGAAAGCAAAATAAAAATGCTATTTTAAGCATGCAAAAGCATACAAAACACCGTTTTCAAGTATTTAAACTGTCATATTCATGTATATATCGTGTGTAATGGTTTATGTTTGCAAAATCAAGATAAAATAGCTGTTTTCAGCTTGCAAAAACATACAAAATGCTGTTTTCAAGTATTTAAACTGTCCTATTCATTTTTCTGTCGTATATAATAGCTAATGTTGGTGAAAGCAAGATAAAAATGCTGTTTTAAGCATGCAAAAGCATACAAAACACCGTTTACAAGTATTTAAACTGTTATATTCATATATATATATATATATATATATATATATATATATATATATATATGTCGTGTGTAATGGCTTATGTTTGCAAAATCAAGATAAAATAGCTGTTTTCAGCTTGCAAAAACATACAAAATGGTGTTTTCAAGTATTTAAACTGTCATAATAATGTTTCTGTCGTGTATTATAGCTAATGTTGGTGAAAGCAAGATAAAAATGCTGTTTTAAGCATGCAAAAGCATACAAAACACCGTTTTCAAGTATTTAAACTGTCATATTCATGTTTCTGTCGTGTATAATAGCTAATGTTAGTGAAAGCAAGATAAAAATGCTGTTTTAAGCATGCAAAAGCATACAAAACACCGTTTTCAAGTATTTAAACTGTCATATTCATGTATATGTCGTGTGTAATGGCTTATGTTTGTAAAATCAAGATAAAATATCTGTTTTCAGCTTGCAAAAACATACAAAATGCTGTTTTCAAGTATTTGAACAGTCATATTCATGTTTATGTCGTGTATAATAGCTAATGTTGGTGAAAGCAAGATAAAAATATTGTTTTAAGCATGCAAAAGCATACAAAACACCGTTTTCAAGTATTTAAACTGTCATATTCATGTATATGTCGTGTGTAATGGCTTATGTTTGCAAAATCAAGATAAAATAGCTGTTTTCAGCTTGCAGAAACATAAAAAATGTTGTTTTCAAGTATTTAAACTGTCATATTCATGTTTCTGTCGTGTATAATAGCAAATGTTTGTGAAAGCAAGATAAAAATGCTGTTTTAAGCATGCAAAAGCATACAAAACACCGTTTTCAAGTATTTAAATTGTCATATTCATGTTTCTGTCGTGTATAATAGCTAATGTTGGTGAAAGCAAAATAAAAATGCTATTTTAAGCATGCAAAAGCATACAAAACACCGTTTTCAAGTATTTAAACTGTCATATTCATGTATATATCGTGTGTAATGGTTTATGTTTGCAAAATCAAGATAAAATAGCTGTTTTCAGCTTGCAAAAACATACAAAATGCTGTTTTCAAGTATTTAAACTGTCCTATTCATTTTTCTGTCGTATATAATAGCTAATGTTGGTGAAAGCAAGATAAAAATGCTGTTTTAAGCATGCAAAAGCATACAAAACACCGTTTACAAGTATTTAAACTATCATATCCATGTATATGTCGTGTGTAATGGCTTATGTTTGCAAAATCAAGATAAAATATTTGTTTTTAGCTTTCAAAAACATACAAAATGCTGTTTTCAAGTATTTAAACTGTCATATTCATGTTTCTGTCGTGTATAATAGCTAATGTTGGTGAAAGCAAGATAAAAATGCTGTTTTAAGCATGCAAAAGCATACAAAACACCGTTTTCGAGTATTTAAACTGTCATATTCATGTTTCTGTCGTGTATAATAGCTAATGTTAGTGAAAGCAAGATAAAAATGCTGTTTTAAGCATGCAAAAGCATTCAAAACACAGTTTTCAAGTATTTAAACTGTCATATTTATGTTTCTGTCGTGTATAATAGCTAATGTTGGTGAAAGCAAGATAAAAATGCTGTTTTAAGCATGCATAAGCATACAAAACACCGTTTTCAAGTATTTAAACTGTCATATTCATGTATATATCGTGTGTAATGGTTTATGTTTGCAAAATCAAGATAAAATAGCTGTTTTCAGCTTGCAAAAACATACAAAATGCTGTTTTCAAGTATTTAAACTGTCCTATTCATGTTTCTGTCATATATAATAGCTAATGTTGGTGAAAGCAAGATAAAAATGCTGTTTTAAGCATGCAAAAGCATACAAAACACCGTTTTTAAGTATTTAAACTGTCATATTCATGTATATGTTGTGTGTAATGGCTTATGTTTGCAAAATCAAGATAAAATAGCTGTTTTCAGCTTGTAAAAACATACAAAATGCTGATTTCAAGTATTTAAACTGTCATATTCATGTTTCTGTCGTGTATAATAGCTAATGTTGGTGAAAGCAAGATAAAAATTTTGTTTTAAGCATGCAAAAGCATACAAAACACCGTTTTCAAGTATTTAAACTATCATATTCATGTATATGTCGTGTGTAATGGCTTATGTTTGCAAAATCAAGATAAAATAACTGTTTTCAGCTTGCAAAAACATACAAAATGCTGTTTTTAAGTGTTTAAACTGTCATATTCATGTTTCTGTCGTGTATAATAGCTAATGTTGGTGAAAGCAAGATAAAAATGCTGTTTTAAGCATGCAAAAGCATACAAAACACCGTTTTCAAGTATTTAAACTGTCATATTCATGTATATGTCGTGTGTAATGGCTTATGTTTGCAAAATCAAGATAAAATAGCTGTTTTCAGCTTGCAAAAACATACAAAATGCTGGTTTCAAGTATTTAAACTGTCATATTCATGTTTCTGTCGTGTATAATAGCTAATGTTGGTGAAAGCAAGATAAAAATGCTGTTTTAAGCATACAAAAGCATACAAAACACCGTTTACAAGTATTTAAACTGTTATATTCATGTATATGTCGCGTGTAATGGCTTATGTTTGCAAAATCAAGATAAAATAGCTGTTTTCAGCTTGCAAAAACATACAAAATGCTTTTTTCAAGTATTTAAACTGTCATATTCATGTTTCTGTCGTGTATAATAGCTAATGTTAGTGAAAGCAAGATAAAAATGCTGTTTTAAGCATGCAAAAGCATACAAAACACAGTTTTCAAGTATTTAAACTGTCATATTCATGTTTCTGTTGTGTATAATAGCTAATGTTAGTGAAAGCAAGATAAAAATGCTGTTTTAAGCATACAAAAGCATGCAAAACACCGTTTTCAAGTATTTAAACTGACATATTCATGTATATGTCATGTGTAATGGCTTATGTTTGCAAAATCAAGATAAAATAGCTGTTTTCAGCTTGCAAAAACGTACAAAATGCTGTTTTCAAGTATTTAAACTGTCATATTCATGTTTCTGTCGTGTATAATAGCTAATGTTAGTGAAAGCAAGATAAAAATGCTGTTTTAAGCATGCAAAAGCATACAAAACACCGTTTTCAAGTATTTAAACTGTCATATTCATGTTTCTGTCGTGTATAATAGCTAATGTTAGTGAAAGCAAGATAAAAATGCTGTTTTAAGCATGCAAAAGCATACAAAACACCGTTTTCAAGTATTTAAACTGACATATTCATGTATATGTCATGTGTAATGGCTTATGTTTGCAAAATCAAGATAAAATACCTGTTTTCAGCTTGCAAAAACATACAAAATGCTGTTTTCAAGTATATAAAATGTCATATTCATGTTTCTGTCGTGTATAATAGCTAATGTTGGTGAAAGCAAGATAAAAATGCTGTTTTAAGCATGCAAAAGCATACAAAACACCGTTTTCAAGTATTTAAACTGTCATATTCATGTATATGTCGTGTGTAATGGCTTATGTTTGTAAAATCAAGATAAAATAGCTGTTTTCAGCTTGCAAAAACATACAAAATTCTGTTTTCAAATATTTAAACTGTCATATTCATGTTTCTGTCGTGTATAATAGCTAATGTTGGTGAATGCAATACAAAAATGCTGTTTTAAGCATGAAAAAGCATACAAAACACCGTTTTCAAGTATTTAAACTGTCATATTCATGTTTCTGTCGTGTATAATAGCTAATGTTGGTGAATGCAATATAAAAATGCTGTTTTAAGCATGAAAAAGCATACAAAACACCGTTTTCAAGTATTTAAACTGTCATATTCATGTATATATCGTGTGTAATGGTTTATGTTTGCAAAATCAAGATAAAATAGCTGTTTTCAGCTTGCAAAAACATACAAAATGCTGTTTTCAAGTATTTAAACTGTCCTATTCATTTTTCTGTCGTATATAATAGCTAATGTTGGTGAAAGCAAGATAAAAATGCTGTTTTAAGCATGCAAAAGCATACAAAACACCGTTTACAAGTATTTAAACTGTTATATTCATATATATGTCGTGTGTAATGGCTTATGTTTGCAAAATCAAGATAAAATAGCTGTTTTCAGCTTGCAAAAACATACAAAATGGTGTTTTCAAGTATTTAAACTGTCATAATAATGTTTCTGTCGTGTATTATAGCTAATGTTGGTGAAAGCAAGATAAAAATGCTGTTTTAAGCATGCAAAAGCATACAAAACACCGTTTTCAAGTATTTAAACTGTCATATTCATGTTTCTGTCGTGTATAATAGCTAATGTTAGTGAAAGCAAGATAAAAATGCTGTTTTAAGCATGCAAAAGCATACAAAACACCGTTTTCAAGTATTTAAACTGACATATTCATGTATATGTCATGTGTAATGGCTTATGTTTGCAAAATCAAGATAAAATACCTGTTTTCAGCTTGCAAAAACATACAAAATGCTGTTTTCAAGTATATAAATTGTCATATTCATGTTTCTGTCGTTTATAATAGCTAATGTTGGTGAAAGCAAGATAAAAATGCTGTTTTAAGCATGCAAAAGCATACAAAACACCGTTTTCAAGTATTTAAACTGTCATATTCATGTATATGTCGTGTGTAATGGCTTATGTTTGCAAAATCAAGATAAAATAGCTGTTTTCAGCTTGCAGAAACATAAAAAATGTTGTTTTCAAGTATTTAAACTGTCATATTCATGTTTCTGTCGTGTATAATAGCAAATGTTTGTGAAAGCAAGATAAAAATGCTGTTTTAAGCATGCAAAAGCATACAAAACACCGTTTACAAGTATTTAAACTATCATATCCATGTATATGTCGTGTGTAATGGCTTATGTTTGCAAAATCAAGATAAAATATTTGTTTTTAGCTTTCAAAAACATACAAAATGCTGTTTTCAAGTATTTAAACTGTCATATTCATGTTTCTGTCGTGTATAATAGCTAATGTTGGTGAAAGCAAGATAAAAATGCTGTTTTAAGCATGCAAAAGCATACAAAACACCGTTTTCGAGTATTTAAACTGTCATATTCATGTTTCTGTCGTGTATAATAGCTAATGTTAGTGAAAGCAAGATAAAAATGCTGTTTTAAGCATGCAAAAGCATTCAAAACACAGTTTTCAAGTATTTAAACTGTCATATTTATGTTTCTGTCGTGTATAATAGCTAATGTTGGTGAAAGCAAGATAAAAATGCTGTTTTAAGCATGCATAAGCATACAAAACACCGTTTTCAAGTATTTAAACTGTCATATTCATGTATATATCGTGTGTAATGGTTTATGTTTGCAAAATCAAGATAAAATAGCTGTTTTCAGCTTGCAAAAACATACAAAATGCTGTTTTCAAGTATTTAAACTGTCCTATTCATGTTTCTGTCATATATAATAGCTAATGTTGGTGAAAGCAAGATAAAAATGCTGTTTTAAGCATGCAAAAGCATACAAAACACCGTTTTTAAGTATTTAAACTGTCATATTCATGTATATGTTGTGTGTAATGGCTTATGTTTGCAAAATCAAGATAAAATAGCTGTTTTCAGCTTGTAAAAACATACAAAATGCTGATTTCAAGTATTTAAACTGTCATATTCATGTTTCTGTCGTGTATAATAGCTAATGTTGGTGAAAGCAAGATAAAAATTTTGTTTTAAGCATGCAAAAGCATACAAAACACCGTTTTCAAGTATTTAAACTATCATATTCATGTATATGTCGTGTGTAATGGCTTATGTTTGCAAAATCAAGATAAAATAACTGTTTTCAGCTTGCAAAAACATACAAAATGCTGTTTTTAAGTGTTTAAACTGTCATATTCATGTTTCTGTCGTGTATAATAGCTAATGTTGGTGAAAGCAAGATAAAAATGCTGTTTTAAGCATGCAAAAGCAAACAAAACACCGTTTTCAAGTATTTAAACTGTCATATTCATGTATATGTCGTGTGTAATGGCTTATGTTTGCAAAATCAAGATAAAATAGCTGTTTTCAGCTTGCAAAAACATACAAAATGCTGGTTTCAAGTATTTAAACTGTCATATTCATGTTTCTGTCGTGTATAATAGCTAATGTTGGTGAAAGCAAGATAAAAATGCTGTTTTAAGCATACAAAAGCATACAAAACACCGTTTACAAGTATTTAAACTGTTATATTCATGTATATGTCGCGTGTAATGGCTTATGTTTGCAAAATCAAGATAAAATACCTGTTTTCAGCTTGCAAAAACATACAAAATGCTGTTTTCAAGTATATAAAATGTCATATTCATGTTTCTGTCGTGTATAATAGCTAATGTTGGTGAAAGCAAGATAAAAATGCTGTTTTAAGCATGCAAAAGCATACAAAACACCGTTTTCAAGTATTTAAACTGTCATATTCATGTATATGTCGTGTGTAATGGCTTATGTTTGTAAAATCAAGATAAAATAGCTGTTTTCAGCTTGCAAAAACATACAAAATTCTGTTTTCAAATATTTAAACTGTCATATTCATGTTTCTGTCGTGTATAATAGCTAATGTTGGTGAATGCAATACACAAATGCTGTTTTAAGCATGAAAAAGCATACAAAACACCGTTTTCAAGTATTTAAACTGTCATATTCATGTTTCTGTCGTGTATAATAGCTAATGTTGGTGAATGCAATATAAAAATGCTGTTTTAAGCATGAAAAAGCATACAAAACACCGTTTTCAAGTATTTAAACTGTCATATTCATGTATATGTCGTGTGTAATGGCTTATTGTTGCAAAATCAAGATAAAATAGCTGTTTTCAGCTTGCAGAAACATAAAAAATGTTGTTTTCAAGTATTTGAACTGTCATATTCATGTTTCTGTCGTGTATAATAGCAAATGTTTGTGAAAGCAAGATAAAAATGCTGTTTTAAGCATGCAAAAGCATACAAAACACCGTTTTCAAGTATTTAAATTGTCATATTCATGTTTCTGTCGTGTATAATAGCTAATGTTGGTGAAAGCAAAATAAAAATGCTATTTTAAGCATGCAAAAGCATACAAAACACCGTTTTCAAGTATTTAAACTGTCATATTCATGTATATATCGTGTGTAATGGTTTATGTTTGCAAAATCAAGATAAAATAGCTGTTTTCAGCTTGCAAAAACATACAAAATGCTGTTTTCAAGTATTTAAACTGTCCTATTCATTTTTCTGTCGTATATAATAGCTAATGTTGGTGAAAGCAAGATAAAAATGCTGTTTTAAGCATGCAAAAGCATACAAAACACCGTTTACAAGTATTTAAACTGTTATATTCATATATATGTCGTGTGTAATGGCTTATGTTTGCAAAATCAAGATAAAATAGCTGTTTTCAGCTTGCAAAAACATACAAAATGCTTTTTTCAAGTATTTAAACTGTCATATTCATGTTTCTGTCGTGTATAATAGCTAATGTTGGTGAAAGCAAGATAAAAATGCTGTTTTAAGCATGCAAAAGCATACAAAACACCGTTTTCAAGTATTTAAACTGTCATATTCATGTATATGTCGTGTGTAATGGCTTATGTTTGTAAAATCAAGATAAAATAGCTGTTTTCAGCTTGCAAAAACATACAAAATTCTGTTTTCAAATATTTAAACTGTCATATTCATGTTTCTGTCGTGTATAATAGCTAATGTTGGTGAATGCAATACACAAATGCTGTTTTAAGCATGAAAAAGCATACAAAACACCGTTTTCAAGTATTTAAACTGTCATATTCATGTTTCTGTCGTGTATAATAGCTAATGTTGGTGAATGCAATATAAAAATGCTGTTTTAAGCATGAAAAAGCATACAAAACACCGTTTTCAAGTATTTAAACTGTCATATTCATGTATATGTCGTGTGTAATGGCTTATTGTTGCAAAATCAAGATAAAATAGCTGTTTTCAGCTTGCAGAAACATAAAAAATGTTGTTTTCAAGTATTTGAACTGTCATATTCATGTTTCTGTCGTGTATAATAGCAAATGTTTGTGAAAGCAAGATAAAAATGCTGTTTTAAGCATGCAAAAGCATACAAAACACCGTTTTCAAGTATTTAAATTGTCATATTCATGTTTCTGTCGTGTATAATAGCTAATGTTGGTGAAAGCAAAATAAAAATGCTATTTTAAGCATGCAAAAGCATACAAAACACCGTTTTCAAGTATTTAAACTGTCATATTCATGTATATATCGTGTGTAATGGTTTATGTTTGCAAAATCAAGATAAAATAGCTGTTTTCAGCTTGCAAAAACATACAAAATGCTGTTTTCAAGTATTTAAACTGTCCTATTCATTTTTCTGTCGTATATAATAGCTAATGTTGGTGAAAGCAAGATAAAAATGCTGTTTTAAGCATGCAAAAGCATACAAAACACCGTTTACAAGTATTTAAACTGTTATATTCATATATATGTCGTGTGTAATGGCTTATGTTTGCAAAATCAAGATAAAATAGCTGTTTTCAGCTTGCAAAAACATACAAAATGGTGTTTTCAAGTATTTAAACTGTCATAATAATGTTTCTGTCGTGTATTATAGCTAATGTTGGTGAAAGCAAGATAAAAATGCTGTTTTAAGCATGCAAAAGCATACAAAACACCGTTTTCAAGTATTTAAACTGTCATATTCATGTTTCTGTCGTGTATAATAGCTAATGTTAGTGAAAGCAAGATAAAAATGCTGTTTTAAGCATGCAAAAGCATACAAAACACCGTTTTCAAGTATTTAAACTGACATATTCATGTATATGTCATGTGTAATGGCTTATGTTTGCAAAATCAAGATAAAATACCTGTTTTCAGCTTGCAAAAACATACAAAATGCTGTTTTCAAGTATATAAATTGTCATATTCATGTTTCTGTCGTTTATAATAGCTAATGTTGGTGAAAGCAAGATAAAAATGCTGTTTTAAGCATGCAAAAGCATACAAAACACCGTTTTCAAGTATTTAAACTGTCATATTCATGTATATGTCGTGTGTAATGGCTTATGTTTGTAAAATCAAGATAAAATATCTGTTTTCAGCTTTCAAAAACATACAAAATGCTGTTTTCAAGTATTTGAACAGTCATATTCATGTTTATGTCGTGTATAATAGCTAATGTTGGTGAAAGCAAGATAAAAATATTGTTTTAAGCATGCAAAAGCATACAAAACACCGTTTTCAAGTATTTAAACTGTCATATTCATGTATATGTCGTGTGTAATGGCTTATGTTTGCAAAATCAAGATAAAATAGCTGTTTTCAGCTTGCAGAAACATAAAAAATGTTGTTTTCAAGTATTTAAACTGTCATATTCATGTTTCTGTCGTGTATAATAGCAAATGTTTGTGAAAGCAAGATAAAAATGCTGTTTTAAGCATGCAAAAGCATACAAAACACCGTTTTCAAGTATTTAAATTGTCATATTCATGTTTCTGTCGTGTATAATAGCTAATGTTGGTGAAAGCAAAATAAAAATGCTATTTTAAGCATGCAAAAGCATGCAAAACACCGTTTTCAAGTATTTAAACTGTCATATTCATGTAAATTATTTTATTGCTTCTTCTGTTACACTTTTTAAAAAGATTTTTATTTCCTTTACAAATAATAATGGATTACAATATGTACTTTATTGTTCCAAGGCTAACATCAGACTAAATTATAAAATACAATTCCAGCTCTAAGTAAAATAGATTATGATGTGTCAGGAGATAGCTGACGCTCCTGAGAAGCAGCTGAGGTCAGGGGTTCTCACCATGTAACACCTCCCTCCTTAAGCAGAAACTCTAGGGTGGAACAACTTGAGTTTCGTCAACTACCCTTGGGTTTCCTTGAACTTTCTGTAACATTTTATTTTTGATTAGTTTTACAATAAAATGTAATATTATTATAGCCGTGAAGATGGCGATATAAATGGTCAATCCTCTTGAATAATGGATCTGTAGATCGATTGGATCTGCGGGGACTTCTTGAGTTTCTTGAAGTTGAATTTGGTGTAGCTTGTCGAGTGATAATTTATCCAATTTTAATTCTTCAACTTGTGCTACGGTTGAGTTTCGCATCTCAATTTTTTCTAGTTTTAGTGGGTGACCTGGTATTATCTTCATTTTGTTGGAGTAAACGTAAAAGGGTGTTTTGAATCCGCAAGTAGGTGGAACAACAAACAGATATGTTCCTTGTAAGGAAGCAATAGTGTTTTGCTTGCACATTGTTTGTACCTTCTGATGTTTAGGAAATATTCCAATGTAGTGTGCTTCATTAATTTTCAAAATGATTTCTTGATTCATTGTGACTGGTATGTGTTGACAATTATTTGCTGTAACTTCAGATGACAAAATTGAAATTAAACAGTCTTTTTCTTTCTGTAGTGGTAGGAGACTTGTGCTTTTACACAAAAATTCTGGTTGCAGATCGATGCATTCATCATTGCTGTATTGATATGCATTGTTGCTTAATGATAGGTAGGTTGAGGGTGGAATAATAATTGATTTATTTTCATTGGGAATTGAGAATAAATGATAGTGTTCGAAGTTTTCTGGGTGGACTAGAGGAAATTCTAGTGAAAACATAACTTTTTCTTCAAAAATATGTACTTTGGTTTCTATGACATTATAATATTTTAAGAGGTCATTGGCATCAGAAAATAACAGTTGTTTGTGATTATAAATTAAATATAATTCATTGACAATTTCTTTTAGATCTTGATAAGGAATAATACTAGGATGAGCAATTTTTAAATTTGCAAATGTTATGGCGTTTTCCATTTCTACTATGAAATTTAATATTGAATCGAGATTAAGTTTTATTTGTTCCAAAGTTTCGTGTGTTTCTGTATAATATAAGAAATTGTAGTTTGTACTGTTTATTGCTTGAACTAGTTTGTTTGTCTTATTCTGAATTTTATGTTGATTATTCATAATTATAGTCATTGTCTCATTGATGCTAGACATAATCATTTTTGAGAGTGAAATTTGTTTATTTAATTTTGCAACGATCTTATTTTGATGTGTTTCTAATTCTAAAATATTCTTATGAATTTCATTGGCATCTTCGTTATCCATGTTGCCTGTTATTATTTTTATAATTGAGCCTAAAGGGTTGATTAAGCCGCGTTTTTGACGTTTTTCATAATAAAACAAATTAATTTTATTATTAACAGTTTTAATTTCATTTTCTAATCGTTTATAATAACTGTGTAAAGAATGATAAAGATCTGGGGTAGCTGCGTCTATTATTACTTTTATTTGTAAGTAATTTTCATTTGTTGAAGTTATTGCATTTTTAATAGACTTAAGGTCAATGTAATGTAAGAAGGTATGGGAAGAGGTTTGTATTTTTGCATGTCCCAATTTAAATGGAAGGATGCCGGGATTAGTCGCTAAATTCTGTATTTGTACTATTTGCGTCTTCGTCATGTGAAGGATCGCTAGTCTGTAACAAAGGAGACTTTTTCAATAATTTATTTCCAATATTTTTATTTTTGGTTTAACTCGACTTTTTATCTTTTTAAAGTGATAGGTTTTTAATCTTGGTCTCTTTATATTAGATAGGTGAATATTTTTTGAAGTATTACCGTGATCTGGTTTAATTTCCGCCGTCTTTAGTTTCTGATTTATTTTATCAATCTGTTCAGGTTTAAATTTATTCTTTGTTTTACTTTGTTTTTGTTTATTCTTTACGAATACTGTGTCTGGTATTTCCGGTAGATCTTCGCGATTTTTGTTTGCGTAATTTATCGTCTTTTGTTTGTATTTTTCATTTGTTTCTCTAATTTTATTATAAAGCAGTTTAATTTTTTCTTTATGATTAACAATATAGTTATTAACTAATTGTTTTTCTAACTCAATATCTAATAATGAATGAGAGTCTAAGTGTCCTGATATTATTTCGCATGGTTTTAATTTTGTAACTGAATGAATGGAATTATTATATGCTAAAAGTGCATAGTTAATTTTTATTTCAATAGGTTCTTTAGAATATTCTTCCTGATTATTTAATAATCGGATGTGTTCGATAAGGGTTGAATGGAATCGTTCAATCATGCCATTTGATTCTGGGTGTTGGGAACTGACGAAATGTAATTTAATTTTGTGTACTTCTAACAGTTCTCTAATTAATGAATTTTTAAATTCTAGACCGTTGTCTGAAATGACTTGGTCTGGGATGCCATGATGTGTAAAATATTTTACAAGATTATTTACAACTTTAACTGAGTTTAATTTATAAGCCTGTGCGTATCTTGAGAATGAATCAATAATAGTAAGAAATTTTTGTTTTTCTAAAGAAATTGTGTCTACGTGCAATATTTGAAATGGTTTCGTTGGAGTGGGTGTAATGTTAAATTTTGGTTTTATTGGTACTCTATCATATTTTGTTTTCAAGCATATTTCACATTCGTTTATGTAAGTTTGAATAGATTTTCTTAAATTTGGCCAATAATATCGTGTTTTTATTTGATTTTCAGTCTCATCGAGACCTCGGTGGTTTGTTTTACTTTCATGATAATTTTGTATTGTTTGTTTAATATCATCTTGATTTTCTATGTCTAAAAGTTTTTGAGTATACCTAACAAGGTTTATTTCGGAGTTTTTGAAATATTTTTAAATTACTGAACAAAATTTTTCATATATTGGGTCTTCAAAATATAATTGATACTTCACTTTCGGGACAATATATTCTTTTACAAAATTTACTATATCTCTAACATAATTATTTTTTGAGATTTGAATAATTATACGTTGTGTGTTCTGAAAGAGTTTTACAATTTTTGGTTTCTTTGGGTCGTAATGTACTTCTGAAATAATAATTTGATTTTTTCCGTAGTTAACTGGCTTTTCAACAATTGGAATACCTACGATTGGATTTTCTACGTTTGTGTGCACTGTGTCATCATCATCAGGGATTTCTATAATTTCGTTATCATGTTCAACAGCTAATGAATTATTATCAAATTTTTTGTTTTTATCTTCTTTAATATTTTCAGCAAAACTTTTATTAAATTCTTTCATAAAGTCAAATATTACTCCTGAATCTTCAATTGTTTCGTTAACATTAATTTGGATTCGTGATAGTGCGTCTGCGTTTTTATTTAAAGATCCTTTTTTATAAATTATTTGATAATCATACTCTTCTAGCTTCAAGCGCCATCTAACAAGTTTAGAATTGGGTTCTTTAAGTGAGAACAGCCATTGTAATGGACGATGGTCTGTGTAAATAAGAAATTTACGTCCAAATAAATAGGGTCTGAAATGTTTGACCGCCCAAACTATCGCTAAAAGCTCTTTCTCTATAGTTGAGTACTTAGTTTCGGAGTCATTGAGTGTGCGACTTGCATAAGCTATCGGTAAATCTGATCCGACTTTTCCTTGTGATAGTACTGCGCCTATTGCAACATTACTCGCGTCTGTTGTCAAAATAAAAGGTTTTTCAAAATCTGGAAATTGTAAGATTGGTTCGTTCGATAATAAATTTTTACAAATATTAAAACAATTTATGTACTCAGTATTTTGAATATCTATGGTTGCATTTTTCTTTAAACATAAAGTCATTGGCTTTGTTAATTTAGCAAAATTTTTTATAAATTTTCTGTAATATCCTAACAGTCCTAAAAATGCTTTTATTTCTTTTGATGTTTTTGGTAGGGGATAATTTTGTATAACTCTGATTTTTTCTGGGTTTGGTTTAATACCGTCAGGTGTGATTATATGACCAAGGAATGTAACTTCCTTTTTTAAGAATTCTGACTTATCGAGTTGGATTTTAAGGTTACTTTCACGTAATTTTTGAAAAATTTGTTTTAAATTAACCATGTGTTCTTGAAGAGAAGCTGAGAAAACAATGATATCATCCATGAATACAAAACAGGTTTTATTAATAAATTCTTTTAAAACATTATCCATTACTCTCTGAAATGTGGATGGGGCATTTTTCAGTCCGAATGGCATTCGCAAATACTCGTAGTGTCCGTTTTCAACATTAAATGCGGTTTTCTGAATATCATTTGGGTGCATTTCAATTTGGTGAAATCCACTCGCCAAATCAAGGGTGGAAAAATATTGTGAACGTCCTAATCTATCTAAGATGTCTGTGATATTTGGTATTGGGTAACGATCATCTGTAGTTTTTTCGTTTATCTTTCGATAATCGACTACAATTCGCCATTTTTGTTTTCCGGAGGCATCGGCCTTCTTTGGAACGATCCAAATAGGGGATGACCAGGGTGAGTCGCTGGGTCTAATAATTCCTTGTTGTAACATATTATTTATTTGTCTTTCAACTTCGGGCTTATGAATAAAAGGGTATCTATAAGATTTTGTGTGAACAGGTATTTCATCTTTAGTTGTTATTTTATGTTTTATTTTATTTGTGAAAGTTAACGGTGTGCCTTCACGATGAAAAATATCTGAATAGGATTTAACTAATTTTTCAATTTGGTATTTTTCTTCTAAGTTAGTGTGTTCGGTACGAATTAAATTTACTATATCAGATTTGTTTAATTTTTCATATGATTCATTAAAGGTTGTAGCGTAAAATAATTCAAAATCTGTCTCATTAAATTTGTTTACATTTATGGGTTCGTACAGTTTTATTTCTTGGGGTTCGTTAGTAATATTGTAAATATCAACGGGTGCGTATCCGTCTTGACAATTTGTTATACATTCTCTTATTAAACAATTAAATATTTTAGTTGATGGTATTAATATATCTCCATTATTTACTTTTACGGGAATTTTTAAAGTTTCTAAAGTGTGTGGTTCTATACGTGCAAAAAATAATAATTTTTTCTTTGCCTCGTAATGAGATAATTTTATTTCAGTATTCGGTGTTTTCAAAATAGATTGTTTTATATTAAGTTGTACATTTAAGTTTTTAAGGGTGTCATAACCTATTAAACCGTCAAAGAAATGATGAAATTTAAAAAGATAAAATTTTATTTTTTTGTCGTCATTAAATTCGGGGAATGCTGGGATTTCAATACAAGAATCTCGTTTAGTTGTTTGGAATATTGAAGAGATGGTAAAATTTTCTTTCTTAATATAATTTTTAAAATATTTTTCAGCAATATCTGGGTTTAAGAATGACTTTGTTGCGCCGGTATCGATTAATAATTTTAACGGGGGATTTGAAATTTGAACGTACGGTAAATCTTTTTTATCATAAATCGAGTGAAGCTCTATGTTTGGTTCGTTGTTAGGCTCAGTTCGTGAAAATTTTGATTATTTTCACAAGGTGTCTCTTCGTGATTATTATCAGAAATTTCGTTTGCATAAAAGATTTGATTTTGTGTGTCATAGTCGGTATAATCTGTCTCGTAAGGTTCGTCATTTTCCTCATAGTACTGTGTCGGTTGTTCGACATTAAATAATTCTTCTACTACATAGATTTGTTGTCTTTGTTGGTATGGTGGTCTACTTATCATTGTATTAGGTTTTGGGAAGGTACCATGTGATATTCCGCTCATAGGAGTGGGTCTTTGTTGTATAGGTCGATTTGTGGAGAATTGGGGTTTCCATACATTAACGGTGTTGGATTTGGGTTTATTTCCAAATACTTGTTGGTTAGTGGGAAATCTTTGTGGTGTTTGATTAAATCTGGGTTGCAAGTTGATAGGGTTACTCGGGAATGGTTGATAATAATTATTAAATCTTGGTGGTGGTGGAGGTAAAGAATATTGTTTACGAATCGGTAAATTTGAGTTTGGCTTTAAATTTTGAATTTTGTTTCTGTTGAAATGTGATCTTTGCAGATGACGGATGTTATCTTCCGAGATGATAAACTGTCTCGCCTCTGCTAGAGTATTAGGTTTCATGGCTCGGATCGTTGATCCTAAAGGTTCTTTTAAACCAGCTAGAAATATTTTTAAAGCGTGTGTGTTATAAAAATTCTTTTTAACAACAGTAATGACATTCGCATCTTCGTGGATGTCAACATAATTATGTAGAGCACTTAAATTCGACATGACTCTAGTGTAAAATTGTAATGGTTCTTCATTATCTTTCTGACGTAATTGATCAAGGTCAAACAATAAACCGTTTTCATCTCTTTGATCGCCAAAATGTGCAGTTAATGCGTCTTTTACTGTTTTCCAGTCTTTAGTTGTGCAAGTAGAATAAACTTCACGTGCTGGACCGATTAATTTAGCATAAATGCCATAAATTACTGTAATATTTTGAACACATTGTATGTTCTGTGGGTTTGAATCCCAATAATTATTAATGAGTGTGTTAGAAATGTCTAAGAATGCTGATAATTCTAATGGGTTACCATCGAATTTTGGCACTATATCAAGCAGTTTAGAATCAAATTTTGGGATTGTCGCCATGTCTGAACAACTATTGTTTTGCAATGCAACTCCCTCTTTTAATTGTAAAGTTGAAAATAAAGAACTTAAGTCAATATCTAAAATTTTATTTTTATATTCTAATTCTAGCTCGTTTTCACTATTTTCCTCTATGGAGATAGATGAACGCGAGGAGTCTGACATAAAATGGATTATTTAAAAGGAAAGCAACTTACATAAGTAATACAGAAGAAGTCTTCATATCAACCTCGATGGATTCACGATGAATTTCTTCGGGCTGTGGTTCTTTTTTTCTGGATTAACAGTAGAAACTGAAGAATTTTTCTTGGTGAATCTTCTTCCAGAATCCAATGCGACTGCGCCAATTATTTTATTGCTTCTTCTGTTACACTTTTTAAAAAGATTTTTATTTCCTTTACAAATAATAATGGATTACAATATGTACTTTATTGTTCCAAGACTAACATCAGACTAAATTATAAAATACAATTCCAGCTCTAAGTAAAATAGATTATGATGTGTCAGGAGATAGCTGACGCTCCTGAGAAGCAGCTGAGGTCAGGGGTTCTCACCATGTAACATGTATATATCGTGTGTAATGGTTTATGTTTGCAAAATCAAGATAAAATAGCTGTTTTCAACTTGCAAAAACATACAAAATGCTGTTTTCAAGTATTTAAACTGTCCTATTCATTTTTCTGTCGTATATAATAGCTAATGTTGGTGAAAGCAAGATAAAAATGCTGTTTTAAGCATGCAAAAGCATACAAAACACCGTTTACAAGTATTTAAACTGTTATATTCATATATATGTCGTGTGTAATGGCTTATGTTTGCAAAATCAAGATAAAATAGCTGTTTTCAGCTTGCAAAAACATACAAAATGGTGTTTTCAAGTATTTAAACTGTCATAATAATGTTTCTGTCGTGCATTATAGCTAATGTTGGTGAAAGCAAGATAAAAATGCTGTTTTAAGCATGCAAAAGCATACAAAACACCGTTTTCAAGTATTTAAACTGTCATATTCATGTTTCTGTCGTGTATAATAGCTAATGTTAGTGAAAGCAAGATAAAAATGCTGTTTTAAGCATGCAAAAGCATACAAAACACCGTTTTCAAGTATTTAAACTGACATATTCATGTATATGTCATGTGTAATGGCTTATGTTTGCAAAATCAAGATAATATACCTGTTTTCAGCTTGCAAAAACATACAAAATGCTGTTTTCAAGTATATAAATTGTCATATTCATGTTTCTGTCGTTTATAATAGCTAATGTTGGTGAAAGCAAGATAAAAATGCTGTTTTAAGCATGCAAAAGCATACAAAACACCGTTTTCAAGTATTTAAACTATCATATCCATGTATATGTCGTGTGTAATGGCTTATGTTTGCAAAATCAAGATAAAATATTTGTTTTTAGCTTTCAAAAACATACAAAATGCTGTTTTCAAGTATTTAAACTGTCATATTCATGTTTCTGTCGTGTATAATAGCTAATGTTGGTGAATGCAATATAAAAATGCTGTTTTAAGCATGAAAAAGCATACAAAACACCGTTTTCAAGTATTTAAACTGTCATATTCATGTATATGTCGTGTGTAATGGCTTATTGTTGCAAAATCAAGATAAAATAGCTGTTTTCAGCTTGCAGAAACATAAAAAATGTTGTTTTCAAGTATTTAAACTGTCATATTCATGTTTCTGTCGTGTATAATAGCAAATGTTTGTGAAAGCAAGATAAAAATGCTGTTTTAAGCATGCAGAAGCATACAAAATACCGTTTTCAAGTATTTAAATTGTCATATTCATGTTTCTGTCGTGTATAATAGCTAATGTTGGTGAAAGCAAAATAAAAATGCTATTTTAAGCATGCAAAAGCATACAAAACACCGTTTTCAAGTATTTAAACTGTCATATTCATGTATATATCGTGTGTAATGGTTTATGTTTGCAAAATCAAGATAAAATAGCTGTTTTCAGCTTGCAAAAACATACAAAATGCTGTTTTCAAGTATTTAAACTGTCCTATTCATTTTTCTGTCGTATATAATAGCTAATGTTGGTGAAAGCAAGATAAAAATGCTGTTTTAAGCATGCAAAAGCATACAAAACACCGTTTACAAGTATTTAAACTGTTATATTCATATATATGTCGTGTGTAATGGCTTATGTTTGCAAAATCAAGATAAAATAGCTGTTTTCAGCTTGCAAAAACATACAAAATGGTGTTTTCAAGTATTTAAACTGTCATAATAATGTTTCTGTCGTGTATTATTGCTAATGTTGGTGAAAGCAAGATAAAAATGCTGTTTTAAACATGCAAAAGCATACAAAACACCGTTTTCAAGTATTTAAACTGTCATATTCATGTTTCTGTCGTGTATAATAGCTAATGTTAGTGAAAGCAAGATAAAAATGCTGTTTTAAGCATGCAAAAGCATACAAAACACCGTTTTCAAGTATTTAAACTGACATATTCATGTATATGTCATGTGTAATGGCTTATGTTTGCAAAATCAAGATAAAATACCTGTTTTCAGCTTGCAAAAACATACAAAATGCTGTTTTCAAGTATATAAATTGTCATATTCATGTTTCTGTCGTTTATAATAGCTAATGTTGGTGAAAGCAAGATAAAAATGCTGTTTTAAGCATGCAAAAGCATACAAAACACCGTTTTCAAGTATTTAAACTGTCATATTCATGTATATGTCGTGTGTAATGGCTTATGTTTGTAAAATCAAGATAAAATATCTGTTTTCAGCTTTCAAAAACATACAAAATGCTGTTTTCAAGTATTTGAACAGTCATATTCATGTTTATGTCGTGTATAATAGCTAATGTTGGTGAAAGCAAGATAAAAATATTGTTTTAAGCATGCAAAAGCATACAAAACACCGTTTTCAAGTATTTAAACTGTCATATTCATGTATATGTCGTGTGTAATGGCTTATGTTTGCAAAATCAAGATAAAATAGCTGTTTTCAGCTTGCAGAAACATAAAAAATGTTGTTTTCAAGTATTTAAACTGTCATATTCATGTTTCTGTCGTGTATAATAGCAAATGTTTGTGAAAGCAAGATAAAAATGCTGTTTTAAGCATGCAAAAGCATACAAAACACCGTTTTCAAGTATTTAAATTGTCATAATCATGTTTCTGTCGTGTATAATAGCTAATGTTGGTGAAAGCAAAATAAAAATGCTATTTTAAGCATGCAAAAGCATACAAAACACCGTTTTTAAGTATTTAAACTGTCATATTCATGTATATATCGTGTGTAATGGTTTATGTTTGCAAAATCAAGATAAAATAGCTGTTTTCAGCTTGCAAAAACATACAAAATGCTGTTTTCAAGTATTTAAACTGTCCTATTCATTTTTCTGTCGTATATAATAGCTAATGTTGGTGAAAGCAAGATAAAAATGCTGTTTTAAGCATGCAAAAGCATACAAAACACCGTTTACAAGTATTTAAACTGTTATATTCATATATATGTCGTGTGTAATGGCTTATGTTTGCAAAATCAAGATAAAATAGCTGTTTTCAGCTTGCAAAAACATACAAAATGGTGTTTTCAAGTATTTAAACTGTCATAATAATGTTTCTGTCGTGCATTATAGCTAATGTTGGTGAAAGCAAGATAAAAATGCTGTTTTAAGCATGCAAAAGCATACAAAACACCGTTTTCAAGTATTTAAACTGTCATATTCATGTTTCTGTCGTGTATAATAGCTAATGTTAGTGAAAGCAAGATAAAAATGCTGTTTTAAGCATGCAAAAGCATACAAAACACCGTTTTCAAGTATTTAAACTGACATATTCATGTATATGTCATGTGTAATGGCTTATGTTTGCAAAATCAAGATAATATACCTGTTTTCAGCTTGCAAAAACATACAAAATGCTGTTTTCAAGTATATAAATTGTCATATTCATGTTTCTGTCGTTTATAATAGCTAATGTTGGTGAAAGCAAGATAAAAATGCTGTTTTAAGCATGCAAAAGCATACAAAACACCGTTTTCAAGTATTTAAACTATCATATCCATGTATATGTCGTGTGTAATGGCTTATGTTTGCAAAATCAAGATAAAATATTTGTTTTTAGCTTTCAAAAACATACAAAATGCTGTTTTCAAGTATTTAAACTGTCATATTCATGTTTCTGTCGTGTATAATAGCTAATGTTGGTGAAAGCAAGATAAAAATGTTGTTTTAAGCATGCAAAAGCATACAAAACACCGTTTTCGAGTATTTAAACTGTCATATTCATGTTTCTGTCGTGTATAATAGCTAATGTTAGTGAAAGCAAGATAAAAATGCTGTTTTAAGCATGCAAAAGCATTCAAAACACAGTTTTCAAGTATTTAAACTGTCATATTTATGTTTCTGTCGTGTATAATAGCTAATGTTGGTGAAAGCAAGATAAAAATGCTGTTTTAAGCATGCATAAGCATACAAAACACCGTTTTCAAGTATTTAAACTGTCATATTCATGTATATATCGTGTGTAATGGTTTATGTTTGCAAAATCAAGATAAAATAGCTGTTTTCAGCTTGCAAAAACATACAAAATGCTGTTTTCAAGTATTTAAACTGTCCTATTCATGTTTCTGTCATATATAATAGCTAATGTTGGTGAAAGCAAGATAAAAATGCTGTTTTAAGCATGCAAAAGCATACAAAACACCGTTTTTAAGTATTTAAACTGTCATATTCATGTATATGTTGTGTGTAATGGCTTATGTTTGCAAAATCAAGATAAAATAGCTGTTTTCAGCTTGTAAAAACATACAAAATGCTGATTTCAAGTATTTAAACTGTCATATTCATGTTTCTGTCGTGTATAATAGCTAATGTTGGTGAAAGCAAGATAAAAATTTTGTTTTAAGCATGCAAAAGCATACAAAACACCGTTTTCAAGTATTTAAACTATCATATTCATGTATATGTCGTGTGTAATGGCTTATGTTTGCAAAATCAAGATAAAATAACTGTTTTCAGCTTGCAAAAACATACAAAATGCTGTTTTTAAGTGTTTAAACTGTCATATTCATGTTTCTGTCGTGTATAATAGCTAATGTTGGTGAAAGCAAGATAAAAATGCTGTTTTAAGCATGCAAAAGCATACAAAACACCGTTTTCAAGTATTTAAACTGTCATATTCATGTATATGTCGTGTGTAATGGCTTATGTTTGCAAAATTAAGATAAAATAGCTGTTTTCAGCTTGCAAAAACATACAAAATGCTGGTTTCAAGTATTTAAACTGTCATATTCATGTTTCTGTCGTGTATAATAGCTAATGTTGGTGAAAGCAAGATAAAAATGCTGTTTTAAGCATACAAAAGCATACAAAACACCGTTTACAAGTATTTAAACTGTTATATTCATGTATATGTCGCGTGTAATGGCTTATGTTTGCAAAATCAAGATAAAATAGCTGTTTTCAGCTTGCAAAAACATACAAAATGCTTTTTTCAAGTATTTAAACTGTCATATTCATGTTTCTGTCGTGTATAATAGCTAATGTTAGTGAAAGCAAGATAAAAATGCTGTTTTAAGCATGCAAAAGCATACAAAACACAATTTTCAAGTATTTAAACTGTCATATTCATGTTTCTGTTGTGTATAATAGCTAATGTTAGTGAAAGCAAGATAAAAATGCTGTTTTAAGCATACAAAAGCATGCAAAACACCGTTTTCAAGTATTTAAACTGACATATTCATGTATATGTCATGTGTAATGGCTTATGTTTGCAAAATCAAGATAAAATAGCTGTTTTCAGCTTGCAAAAACGTACAAAATGCTGTTTTCAAGTATTTAAACTGTCATATTCATGTTTCTGTCGTGTATAATAGCTAATGTTAGTGAAAGCAAGATAAAAATGCTGTTTTAAGCATGCAAAAGCATACAAAACACCGTTTTCAAGTATTTAAACTGTCATATTCATGTTTCTGTCGTGTATAATAGCTAATGTTAGTGAAAGCAAGATAAAAATGCTGTTTTAAGCATGCAAAAGCATACAAAACACCGTTTTCAAGTATTTAAACTGACTTATTCATGTATATGTCATGTGTAATGGCTTATGTTTGCAAAATCAAGATAAAATACCTGTTTTCAGCTTGCAAAAACATACAAAATGCTGTTTTCAAGTATATAAATTGTCATATTCATGTTTCTGTCGTTTATAATAGCTAATGTTGGTGAAAGCAAGATAAAAATGCTGTTTTAAGCATGCAAAAGCATACAAAACACCGTTTTCAAGTATTTAAACTGTCATATTCATGTATATGTCGTGTGTAATGGCTTATGTTTGTAAAATCAAGATAAAACATCTGTTTTCAGCTTTCAAAAACATACAAAATGCTGTTTTCAAGTATTTGAACAGTCATATTCATGTTTATGTCGTGTATAATAGCTAATGTTGGTGAAAGCAAGATAAAAATATTGTTTTAAGCATGCAAAAGCATACAAAACACCGTTTTCAAGTATTTAAACTGTCATATTCATGTATATGTCGTGTGTAATGGCTTTTGTTTGCAAAATCAAGATAAAATAGCTGTTTTCAGCTTGCAGAAACATAAAAAATGTTGTTTTCAAGTATTTAAACTGTCATATTCATGTTTCTGTCGTGTATAATAGCAAATGTTTGTGAAAGCAAGATAAAAATGCTGTTTTAAGCATGCAAAAGCATACAAAACACCGTTTTCAAGTATTTAAATTGTCATATTCATGTTTCTGTCGTGTATAATAGCTAATGTTGGTGAAAGCAAAATAAAAATGCTATTTTAAGCATGCAAAAGCATACAAAACACCGTTTTCAAGTATTTAAACTGTCATATTCATGTATATATCGTGTGTAATGGTTTATGTTTGCAAAATCAAGATAAAATAGCTGTTTTCAGCTTGCAAAAACATACAAAATGCTGTTTTCAAGTATTTAAACTGTCCTATTCATTTTTCTGTCGTATATAATAGCTAATGTTGGTGAAAGCAAGATAAAAATGCTGTTTTAAGCATGCAAAAGCATACAAAACACCGTTTACAAGTATTTAAACTGTTATATTCATATATATGTCGTGTGTAATGGCTTATGTTTGCAAAATCAAGATAAAATAGCTGTTTTCAGCTTGCAAAAACATACAAAATGGTGTTTTCAAGTATTTAAACTGTCATAATAATGTTTCTGTCGTGCATTATAGCTAATGTTGGTGAAAGCAAGATAAAAATGCTGTTTTAAGCATGCAAAAGCATACAAAACACCGTTTTCAAGTATTTAAACTGTCATATTCATGTTTCTGTCGTGTATAATAGCTAATGTTAGTGAAAGCAAGATAAAAATGCTGTTTTAAGCATGCAAAAGCATACAAAACACCGTTTTCAAGTATTTAAACTGACATATTCATGTATATGTCATGTGTAATGGCTTATGTTTGCAAAATCAAGATAATATACCTGTTTTCAGCTTGCAAAAACATACAAAATGCTGTTTTCAAGTATATAAATTGTCATATTCATGTTTCTGTCGTTTATAATAGCTAATGTTGGTGAAAGCAAGATAAAAATGCTGTTTTAAGCATGCAAAAGCATACAAAACACCGTTTTCAAGTATTTAAACTATCATATCCATGTATATGTCGTGTGTAATGGCTTATGTTTGCAAAATCAAGATAAAATATTTGTTTTTAGCTTTCAAAAACATACAAAATGCTGTTTTCAAGTATTTAAACTGTCATATTCATGTTTCTGTCGTGTATAATAGCTAATGTTGGTGAAAGCAAGATAAAAATGCTGTTTTAAGCATGCAAAAGCATACAAAACACCGTTTTCGAGTATTTAAACTGTCATATTCATGTTTCTGTCGTGTATAATAGCTAATGTTAGTGAAAGCAAGATAAAAATGCTGTTTTAAGCATGCAAAAGCATTCAAAACACAGTTTTCAAGTATTTAAACTGTCATATTTATGTTTCTGTCGTGTATAATAGCTAATGTTGGTGAAAGCAAGATAAAAATGCTGTTTTAAGCATGCATAAGCATACAAAACACCGGTTTCAAGTATTTAAACTGTCATATTCATGTATATATCGTGTGTAATGGTTTATGTTTGCAAAATCAAGATAAAATATCTGTTTTCAGCTTGCAAAAACATACAAAATGCTGTTTTCAAGTATTTAAACTGTCCTATTCATGTTTCTGTCATATATAATAGCTAATGTTGGTTAAAGCAAGATAAAAATGCTGTTTTAAGCATGCAAAAGCATACAAAACACCGTTTTTAAGTATTCAAACTGTCATATTCATGTATATGTTGTGTGTAATGGCTTATGTTTGCAAAATCAAGATAAAATAGCTGTTTTCAGCTTGTAAAAACATACAAAATGCTGATTTCAAGTATTTAAACTGTCATATTCATGTTTCTGTCGTGTATAATAGCTAATGTTGGTGAAAGCAAGATAAAAATGCTGTTTTAAGCATGCAAAAGCATACAAAACACCGTTTTCAAGTATTTAAACTGTCATATTCATGTATATGTCGTGTGTAATGGCTTATGTTTGCAAAATCAAGATAAAATAGCTGTTTTCAGCTTGCAAAAACATACAAAATGCTGGTTTCAAGTATTTAAACTGTCATATTCATGTTTCTGTCGTGTATAATAGCTAATGTTGGTGAAAGCAAGATAAAAATGCTGTTTTAAGCATACAAAAGCATACAAAACACCGTTTACAAGTATTTAAACTGTTATATTCATGTATATGTCGCGTGTAATGGCTTATGATTGCAAAATCAAGATAAAATAGCTGTTTTCAGCTTGCAAAAACATACAAAATGCTTTTTTCAAGTATTTAAACTGTCATATTCATGTTTCTGTCGTGTATAATAGCTAATGTTAGTGAAAGCAAGATAAAAATGCTGTTTTAAGCATGCAAAAGCATACAAAACACAGTTTTCAAGTATTTAAACTGTCATATTCATGTTTCTGTTGTGTATAATAGCTAATGTTAGTGAAAGCAAGATAAAAATGCTGTTTTAAGCATACAAAAGCATGCAAAACACCGTTTTCAAGTATTTAAACTGACATATTCATGTATATGTCATGTGTAATGGCTTATGTTTGCAAAATCAAGATAAAATAGCTGTTTTCAGCTTGCAAAAACGTACAAAATGCTGTTTTCAAGTATTTAAACTGTCATATTCATGTTTCTGTCGTGTATAATAGCTAATGTTAGTGAAAGCAAGATAAAAATGCTGTTTTAAGCATGCAAAAGCATACAAAACACCGTTTTCAAGTATTTAAACTGTCATATTCATGTTTCTGTCGTGTATAATAGCTAATGTTAGTGAAAGCAAGATAAAAATGCTGTTTTAAGCATGCAAAAGCATACAAAACACCGTTTTCAAGTATTTAAACTGACATATTCATGTATATGTCATGTGTAATGGCTTATGTTTGCAAAATCAAGATAAAATACCTGTTTTCAGCTTGCAAAAACATACAAAATGCTGTTTTCAAGTATATAAATTGTCATATTCATGTTTCTGTCGTTTATAATAGCTAATGTTGGTGAAAGCAAGATAAAAATGCTGTTTTAAGCATGCAAAAGCATACAAAACACCGTTTTCAAGTATTTAAACTGTCATATTCATGTATATGTCGTGTGTAATGGCTTATGTTTGTAAAATCAAGATAAAACATCTGTTTTCAGCTTTCAAAAACATACAAAATGCTGTTTTCAAGTATTTGAACAGTCATATTTATGTTTATGTCGTGTATAATAGCTAATGTTGGTGAAAGCAAGATAAAAATATTGTTTTAAGCATGCAAAAGCATACAAAACACGGTTTTCAAGTATTTAAACTGTCATATTCATGTATATGTCGTGTGTAATGGCTTATGTTTGCAAAATCAAGATAAAATAGCTGTTTTCAGCTTGCAGAAACATAAAAAATGTTGTTTTCAAGTATTTAAACTGTCATATTCATGTTTCTGTCGTGTATAATAGCAAATGTTTGTGAAAGCAAGATAAAAATGCTGTTTTAAGCATGCAAAAGCATACAAAACACCGTTTTCAAGTATTTAAATTGTCATATTCATGTTTCTGTCGTGTATAATAGCAAATGTTTGTGAAAGCAAGATAAAAATGCTATTTTAAGCATGCAAAAGCATACAAAACACCGTTTTCAAGTATTTAAACTGTCATATTCATGTATATATCGTGTGTAATGGTTTATGTTTGCAAAATCAAGATAAAATAGCTGTTTTCAGCTTGCAAAAACATACAAAATGCTGTTTTCAAGTATTTAAACTGTCCTATTCATTTTTCTGTCGTATATAATAGCTAATGTTGGTGAAAGCAAGATAAAAATGCTGTTTTAAGCATGCAAAAGCATACAAAACACCGTTTACAAGTATTTAAACTGTTATATTCATATATATGTCGTGCGTAATGGCTTATGTTTGCAAAATCAAGATAAAATAGCTGTTTTCAGCTTGCAAAAACATACAAAATGGTGTTTTCAAGTATTTAAACTGTCATAATAATGTTTCTGTCGTGCATTATAGCTAATGTTGGTGAAAGCAAGATAAAAATGCTGTTTTAAGCATGCAAAAGCATACAAAACACCGTTTTCAAGTATTTAAACTGTCATATTCATGTTTCTGTCGTGTATAATAGCTAATGTTAGTGAAAGCAAGATAAAAATGCTGTTTTAAGCATGCAAAAGCATACAAAACACCGTTTTCAAGTATTTAAACAGACATATTCATGTATATGTCATGTGTAATGGCTTATGTTTGCAAAATCAAGATAATATACCTGTTTTCAGCTTGCAAAAACATACAAAATGCTGTTTTCAAGTATATAAATTGTCATATTTATGTTTCTGTCGTTTATAATAGCTAATGTTGGTGAAAGCAAGATAAAAATGCTGTTTTAAGCATGCAAAAGCATACAAAACACCGTTTTCAAGTATTTAAACTATCATATCCATGTATATGTCGTGTGTAATGGCTTATGTTTGCAAAATCAAGATAAAATATTTGTTTTTAGCTTTCAAAAACATACAAAATGCTGTTTTCAAGTATTTAAACTGTCATATTCATGTTTCTGTCGTGTATAATAGCTAATGTTGGTGAAAGCAAGATAAAAATGCTGTTTTAAGCATGCAAAAGCATACAAAACACAGTTTTCGAGTATTTAAACTGTCATATTCATGTTTCTGTCGTGTATAATAGCTAATGTTAGTGAAAGCAAGATAAAAATGCTGTTTTAAGCATGCAAAAGCATTCAAAACACAGTTTTCAAGTATTTAAACTGTCATATTTATGTTTCTGTCGTGTATAATAGCTAATGTTGGTGAAAGCAAGATAAAAATGCTGTTTTAAGCATGCATAAGCATACAAAACACCGTTTTCAAGTATTTAAACTGTCATATTCATGTATATATCGTGTGTAATGGTTTATGTTTGCAAAATCAAGATAAAATAGCTGTTTTCAGCTTGCAAAAACATACAAAATGCTGTTTTCAAGTATTTAAACTGTCCTATTCATGTTTCTGTCATATATAATAGCTAATGTTGGTGAAAGCAAGATAAAAATGCTGTTTTAAGCATGCAAAAGCATACAAAACACCGTTTTTAAGTATTCAAACTGTCATATTCATGTATATGTTGTGTGTAATGGCTTATGTTTGCAAAATCAAGATAAAATAGCTGTTTTCAGCTTGTAAAAACATACAAAATGCTGATTTCAAGTATTTAAACTGTCATATTCATGTTTCTGTCGTGTATAATAGCTAATGTTGGTGAAAGCAAGATAAAAATTTTGTTTTAAGCATGCAAAAGCATACAAAACACCGTTTTCAAGTATTTAAACTATCATATTTATGTATATGTCGTGTGTAATGGCTTATGTTTGCAAAATCAAGATAAAATAACTGTTTTCAGCTTGCAAAAACATACAAAATGCTGTTTTTAAGTGTTTAAACTGTCATATTCATGTTTCTGTCGTGTATAATAGCTAATGTTGGTGAAAGCAAGATAAAAATGCTGTTTTAAGCATGCAAAAGCATACAAAACACCGTTTTCAAGTATTTAAACTGTCATATTCATGTATATGTCGTGTGTAATGGCTTATGTTTGCAAAATCAAGATAAAATAGCTGTTTTCAGCTTGCAAAAACATACAAAATGCTGGTTTCAAGTATTTAAACTGTCATATTCATGTTTCTGTCGTGTATAATAGCTAATGTTGGTGAAAGCAAGATAAAAATGCTGTTTTAAGCATACAAAAGCATACAAAACACCGTTTACAAGTATTTAAACTGTTATATTCATGTATATGTCGCGTGTAATGGCTTATGTTTGCAAAATCAAGATAAAATAGCTGTTTTCAGCTTGCAAAAACATACAAAATGCTTTTTTCAAGTATTTAAACTGTCATATTCATGTTTCTGTCGTGTATAATAGCTAATGTTAGTGAAAGCAAGATAAAGATGCTGTTTTAAGCATGCAAAAGCATACAAAACACAGTTTTCAGGTATTTAAACTGTCATATTCATGTTTCTGTTGTGTATAATAGCTAATGTTAGTGAAAGCAAGATAAAAATGCTGTTTTAAGCATACAAAAGCATGCAAAACACCGTTTTCAAGTATTTAAACTGACATATTCATGTATATGTCATGTGTAATGGCTTATGTTTGCAAAATCAAGATAAAATAGCTGTTTTCAGCTTGCAAAAACGTACAAAATGCTGTTTTCAAGTATTTAAACTGTCATATTCATGTTTCTGTCGTGTATAATAGCTAATGTTAGTGAAAGCAAGATAAAAATGCTGTTTTAAGCATGCAAAAGCATACAAAACACAGTTTTCAAGTATTTAAACTGTCATATTTATGTTTCTGTCGTGTATAATAGCTAATGTTGGTGAAAGCAAGATAAAAATGCTGTTTTAAGCATGCATAAGCATACAAAACACCGTTTTTAAGTATTTAAACTGTCATATTCATGTATATATCGTGTGTAATGGTTTATGTTTGCAAAATCAAGATAATATAGCTGTTTTCAGCTTGCAAAAACATACAAAATGCTGTTTTCAAGTATTTAAACTGTCCTATTCATGTTTCTGTCATATATAATAGCTAATGTTGGTGAAAGCAAGATAAAAATGCTGTTTTAAGCATGCAAAAGCATACAAAACACCGTTTTTAAGTATTTAAACTGTCATATTCATGTATATGTTGTGTGTAATGGCTTATGTTTGCAAAATCAAGATAAAATAGCTGTTTTCAGCTTGTAAAAACATACAAAATGCTGTTTTCAAGTATTTAAACTGTCATATTCATGTTTCTGTCGTGTATAATAGCTAATGTTGGTGAAAGCAAGATAAAAATTTTGTTTTAAGCATGCAAAAGCATACAAAACACCGTTTTCAAGTATTTAAACTATCATATTCATGTATATGTCGTGTGTAATGGCTTATGTTTGCAAAATCAAGATAAAATAACTGTTTTCAGCTTGCAAAAACATACAAAATGCTGTTTTTAAGTATTTGAACTGTCATATTCATGTTTCTGTCGTGTATAATAGCTAATGCTGGTGAAAGCAAGATAAAAATGCTGTTTTAAGCATGCAAAAGCATACAAAACACCGTTTTCAAGTATTTAAACTGTCATATTCATGTATATGTCGTGTAATGGCTTATGTTTGCAAAATCAAGATAAAATAGCTGTTTTCAGCTTGCAAAAACATACAAAATGCTGGTTTCAAATATTTAAACTGTCATATTCATGTTTCTGTCGTGTATAATAGCTAATGTTGGTGAAAGCAAGATAAAAATGCTGTTTTAAGCATACAAAAGCATACAAAACACCGTTTACAAGTATTTAAACTGTTATATTCATGTATATGTCGTGTGTAATGGCTTATGTTTGCAAAATCAAGATAAAATAGCTGTTTTCAGCTTGCAAAAACATACAAAATGATTTTTTCAAGTATTTAAACTGTCATATTCATGTTTCTGTCGTTAATAATAGCTAATGTTGGTGAAAGCAAAATTAAAATGCTGTTTTAAGCATGCAAAAGCATACAAAACACAGTTTTCAAGTATTTAAACTGTCATAATAATGTTTCTGTCGTGTATAATAGCTAATGTTGGTGAAAGCAAAATAAAAATGCTGTTTTAAGCATGCAAAAGCATACAAAACACCATTTTCAAGTATTTAAACTGTCATATTCATGTTTCTGTTGTGTATAATAGCTAATGTTAGTGAAAGCAAGATAAAAATGCTGTTTTAAGCATACAAAAGCATGCAAAACACCGTTTTCAAGTATTTAAACTGACATATTCATGTATATGTCATGTGTAATGGCTTATGTTTGCAAAATCAAGATAAAATAGCTGTTTTCAGCTTGCAAAAACGTACAAAATGCTGTTTTCAAGTATTTAAATTGTCATATTCATGTTTCTGTCGTGTATAATAGCTAATGTTGGTGAAAGCAAGATAAAAATGCTGTTTTAAGCATGCAAAAGCATACAAAACACCGTTTTCAAGTATTTAAACTGTCATATTCATGTATATGTCGTGTGTAATGGCTTATGTTTGCAAAATCAAGATAAAATAGCTGTTTTCAGCTTGCAAAAACATACAAAATGCTGTTTTCAAGTATTTAAACTGTCATATTCATGTTTCTGTCGTGTATAATAGCTAATGTTGGTGAAAGCAAGATAAAAATGCTGTTTTAAGCATGCAAAAGCATACAAAACACCGTTTTCAAGTATTTAAACTGTCATATTCATGTATATGTCGTGTGTAATGGCTTATGTTTGCAAAATCAAGATAAAATAGCTGTTTTCAGCTTGCAAAAACATACAAAATGCTGGTTTCAAGTATTTAAACTGTCATATTCATGTTTCTGTCGTGTATAATAGCTAATGTTGGTGAAAGCAAGATAAAAATGCTGTTTTAAGCATACAAAAGCATACAAAACACCGTTTACAAGTATTTTAACTGTTATATTCATGTATATGTCGTGTGTAATGGCTTATGTTTGCAAAATCAAGATTAAATAGCTGTTTTCAGCTTGCAAAAACATACAAAATGCTTTTTTCAAGTATTTAAACTGTCATATTCATGTTTCTGTCGTGTATAATAGCTAATGTTAGTGAAAGCAAGATAAAAATGCTGTTTTAAGCATGCAAAAGCATACAAAACACAGTTTTCAAGTATTTAAACTGTCATATTTATGTTTCTGTCGTGTATAATAGCTAATGTTGGTGAAAGCAAGATAAAAATGCTGTTTTAAGCATGCATAAGCATACAAAACACCGTTTTCAAGTATTTAAACTGTCATATTCATGTATATATCGTGTGTAATGGTTTATGTTTGCAAAATCAAGATAAAATAGCTGTTTTCAGCTTGCAAAAACATACAAAATGCTGTTTTCAAGTATTTAAACTGTCCTATTCATGTTTCTGTCATATATAATAGCTAATGTTGGTGAAAGCAAGATAAAAATGCTGTTTTAAGCATGCAAAAGCATACAAAACACCGTTTTTAAGTATTTAAACTGTCATATTCATGTATATGTTGTGTGTAATGGCTTATGTTTGCAAAATCAAGATAAAATAGCTGTTTTCAGCTTGTAAAAACATACAAAATGCTGTTTTCAAGTATTTAAACTGTCATATTCATGTTTCTGTCGTGTATAATAGCTAATGTTGGTGAAAGCAAGATAAAAATTTTGTTTTAAGCATGCAAAAGCATACAAAACACCGTTTTCAAGTATTTAAACTATCATACTCATGTATATGTCGTGTGTAATGGCTTATGTTTGCAAAATCAAGATAAAATAACTGTTTTCAGCTTGCAAAAACATACAAAATTTTTTTTTTAAGTATTTGATTTGTCATATTCATGTTTCTGTCGTGTATAATAGCTAATGCTGGTGAAAGCAAGATAAAAATGCTGTTTTAAGCATGCAAAAGCATACAAAACACCGTTTTCAAGTATTTAAACTGTCATATTCATGTATATGTCGTGTGTAGTGGCTTATGTTTGCAAAATCAAGATAAAATAGCTGTTTTCAGCTTGCAAAAACATACAAAATGCTGGTTTTAAGTAATTAAACTGTCATATTCATGTTTCTGTCGTGTATAATAGCTAATGTTGGTGAAAGCAAGATAAAAATGCTGTTTTAAGCATACAAAAGCATACAAAACACCGTTTACAAGTATTTAAACTGTTATATTCATGTATATGTCGTGTGTAATGGCTTATGTTTGCAAAATCAAGATAAAATAGCTGTTTTCAGCTTGCAAAAACATACAAAATGATTTTTTCAAGTATTTAAACTGTCATATTCATGTTTCTGTCGTTAATAATAGCTAATGTTGGTGAAAGCAAAATAAAAATGCTGTTTTAAGCATGCAAAAGCATACAAAACACAGTTTTCAAGTATTTAAACTGTCATAATAATGTTTCTGTCGTGTATAATAGCTAATGTTGGTGAAAGCAAAATAAAAATGCTGTTTTAAGCATGCAAAAGCATACAAAACACCATTTTCAAGTATTTAAACTGTCATATTCATGTTTCTGTTGTGTATAATAGCTAATGTTAGTGAAAGCAAGATAAAAATGCTGTTTTAAGCATACAAAAGCATGCAAAACACCGTTTTCAAGTATTTAAACTGACATATTCATGTATATGTCATGTGTAATGGCTTATGTTTGCAAAATCAAGATAAAATAGCTGTTTTCAGCTTGCAAAAACGTACAAAATGCTGTTTTCAAGTATTTAAATTGTCATATTCATGTTTCTGTCGTGTATAATAGCTAATGTTGGTGAAAGCAAGATAAAAATGCTGTTTTAAGCATGCAAAAGCATACAAAACACCGTTTTCAAGTATTTAAACTGTCAAATTCATGTATATGTCGTGTGTAATGGCTTATGTTTGCAAAATCAAGATAAAATAGCTGTTTTCAGCTTGCAAAAACATACAAAATGCTGTTTTCAAGTATTTAAACTGTCATATTCATGTTTCTGTCGTGTATAATAGCTAATGTTGGTGAAAGCAAGATAAAAATGCTGTTTTAAGCATGCAAAAGCATACAAAACACCGTTTTCAAGTATTTAAACTGTCATATTCATGTATATGTCGTGTGTAATGGCTTATGTTTGCAAAATCAAGATAAAATAGCTGTTTTCAGCTTGCAAAAACATACAAAATGCTGGTTTCAAGTATTTAAACTGTCATATTCATGTTTCTGTCGTGTATAATAGCTAATGTTGGTGAAAGCAAGATAAAAATGCTGTTTTAAGCATACAAAAGCATACAAAACACCGTTTACAAGTATTTAAACTGTTATATTCATGTATATGTCGTGTGTAATGGCTTATGTTTGCAAAATCAAGATAAAATAGCTGTTTTCAGCTTGCAAAAACATACAAAATGATTTTTTCAAGTATTTAAACTGTCATATTCATGTTTCTGTCGTTAATAATAGCTAATGTTGGTGAAAGCAAAATAAAAATGCTGTTTTAAGCATGCAAAAGCATACAAAACACAGTTTTCAAGTATTTAAACTGTCATAATAATGTTTCTGTCGTGTATAATAGCTAATGTTGGTGAAAGCAAAATAAAAATGCTGTTTTAAGCATGCAAAAGCATACAAAACACCATTTTCAAGTATTTAAACTGTCATATTCATGTTTCTGTTGTGTATAATAGCTAATGTTAGTGAAAGCAAGATAAAAATGCTGTTTTAAGCATACAAAAGCATGCAAAACACCGTTTTCAAGTATTTAAACTGACATATTCATGTATATGTCATGTGTAATGGCTTATGTTTGCAAAATCAAGATAAAATAGCTGTTTTCAGCTTGCAAAAACGTACAAAATGCTGTTTTCAAGTATTTAAATTGTCATATTCATGTTTCTGTCGTGTATAATAGCTAATGTTGGTGAAAGCAAGATAAAAATGCTGTTTTAAGCATGCAAAAGCATACAAAACACCGTTTTCAAGTATTTAAACTGTCAAATTCATGTATATGTCGTGTGTAATGGCTTATGTTTGCAAAATCAAGATAAAATAGCTGTTTTCAGCTTGCAAAAACATACAAAATGCTGTTTTCAAGTATTTAAACTGTCATATTCATGTTTCTGTCGTGTATAATAGCTAATGTTGGTGAAAGCAAGATAAAAATGCTGTTTTAAGCATGCAAAAGCATACAAAACACCGTTTTCAAGTATTTAAACTGTCATATTCATGTATATGTCGTGTGTAATGGCTTATGTTTGCAAAATCAAGATAAAATAGCTGTTTTCAGCTTGCAAAAACATACAAAATGCTGGTTTCAAGTATTTAAACTGTCATATTCATGTTTCTGTCGTGTATAATAGCTAATGTTGGTGAAAGCAAGATAAAAATGCTGTTTTAAGCATACAAAAGCATACAAAACACCGTTTACAAGTATTTAAACTGTTATATTCATGTATATGTCGTGTGTAATGGCTTATGTTTGCAAAATCAAGATAAAATAGCTGTTTTCAGCTTGCAAAAACATACAAAATGCTTTTTTCAAGTATTTAAACTGTCATATTCATGTTTCTGTCGTGTATAATAGCTAATGTTAGTGAAAGCAAGATAAAAATGCTGTTTTAAGCATGCAAAAGCATACAAAACACAGTTTTCAAGTATTTAAACTGTCATATTTATGTTTCTGTCGTGTATAATAGGTAATGTTGGTGAAAGCAAGATAAAAATGCTGTTTTAAGCATGCATAAGCATACAAAACACCGTTTTCAAGTATTTAAACTGTCATATTCATGTATATATCGTGTGTAATGGTTTATGTTTGCAAAATCAAGATAATATAGCTGTTTTCAGCTTGCAAAAACATACAAAATGCTGTTTTCAAGTATTTAAACTGTCCTATTCATGTTTCTGTCATATATAATAGCTAATGTTGGTGAAAGCAAGATAAAAATGCTGTTTTAAGCATGCAAAAGCATACAAAACACCGTTTTTAAGTATTTAAACTATCATATTCATGTATATGTCGTGTGTAATGGCTTATGTTTGCAAAATCAAGATAAAATAACTGTTTTCAGCTTGCAAAAACATACAAAATGCTGTTTTTAAGTATTTGAACTGTCATATTCATGTTTCTGTCGTGTATAATAGCTAATGCTGGTGAAAGCAAGATAAAAATGCTGTTTTAAGCATGCAAAAGCATACAAAACACCGTTTTCAAGTATTTAAACTGTCATATTCATGTATATGTCGTGTGTAATGGCTTATGTTTGCAAAATCAAGATAAAATAGCTGTTTTCAGCTTGCAAAAACATACAAAATGCTGGTTTCAAGTAATTAAACTGTCATATTCATGTTTCTGTCGTGTATAATAGCTAATGTTGGTGAAAGCAATATAAAAATGCTGTTTTAAGCATACAAAAGCATACAAAACACCGTTTACAAGTATTTAAACTGTTATATTCATGTATATGTCGTGTGTAATGGCTTATGTTTGCAAAATCAAGATAAAATAGCTGTTTTCAGCTTGCAAAAACATACAAAATGATTTTTTCAAGTATTTAAACTGTCATATTCATGTTTCTGTCGTTAATAATAGCTAATGTTGGTGAAAGCAAAATAAAAATGCTGTTTTAAGCATGCAAAAGCATACAAAACACAGTTTCCAAGTATTTAAACTGTCATAATAATGTTTCTGTCGTGTATAATAGCTAATGTTGGTGAAAGCAAAATAAAAATGCTGTTTTAAGCATGCAAAAGCATACAAAACACCATTTTCAAGTATTTAAACTGTCATATTCATGTTTCTGTTGTGTATAATAGCTAATGTTAGTGAAAGCAAGATAAAAATGCTGTTTTAAGTATACAAAAGCATGCAAAACACCGTTTTCAAGTATTTAAACTGACATATTCATGTATATGTCATGTGTAATGGCTTATGTTTGCAAAATCAAGATAAAATAGCTGTTTTCAGCTTGCAAAAACGTACAAAATGCTGTTTTCAAGTATTTAAACTGTCATATTCATGTTTCTGTCGTGCATAATAGCTAATGTTGGTGAAAGCAAGATAAAAATGCTGTTTTAAGCATGCAAAAGCATACAAAACACCGTTTACAAGTATTTAAACTGTTATATTCATGTATATGTCGTGTGTAATGGCTTTTGTTTGCAAAATCAAGATAAAATAGCTGTTTTCAGCTTGCAAAACATACAAAATTCTGTTTTCAAGTATTTAAACTGTCATAATAATGTTTCTGTCGTGTATAATAGCTAATGTTGGTGAAAGCAAAATAAAAATGCTGTTTTAAGCATGCAAAAGCATACAAAACACCGTTTTTAAATATTTAAACTGTCATATTCATGTATATGTCGTGTGTAATGGCTTATGTTTGCAAAATCACGATAATATAGCTGTTTTCAGCTTGCAAAAACATACAAAATGCTGTTTTCAAGTATTTAAACTGTCATATTCATGTTTTTGTCGTGTATAATAACTAATGTTGGTGTAAGCAAGATAAAAATGCTGTTTTAAGCATGCAAAAGCATACAAAACACCGTTTTCAAGTATTTAAACTGTCATATTCATGTATATGTCGTGTGTAATGGCTTATGTTTGTAAAATCAAGATAAAATAGCTGTTTTCAGCTTGCAAAAACATACAAAATTCTGTTTTCAAATATTTAAACTGTCATATTCATGTTTCTGTCGTGTATAATAGCTAATATTGGTGAAAGCAAAATAAAAATGCTGTTTTAAGCATGAAAAAGCAAACAAAACACCGTTTTCAAGTATTTAAACTGTCATATTCATGTTTCTGTCGTGTATAATTGCTAATGTTGGTGAAAGCAAGATAAAAATGCTGTTTTAAACATGCAAAAACATACAAAACACCGTTTTCAAGTATTTAAACTGTCATATTCATATATATGTCGTGTGTAATGGCTTATGTTTGTAAAATCAAGATAAAATAGCTGTTTTCAGCTTGCAAAAACATACAAAATGCTGTTTTCAAGAATTTAAACTGTCATATTCATGTTTCTGTCGTGTATAATAGCTAAAGTTGGTGAAAGCAAGATAAAAATTTTGTTTTAAGCATGCAAAAGCATACAAAACACCGTTTTCAAGTATTTAAACTATCATATCCATGTATATGTCGTGTGTAAAGGCTTATGTTTGCAAAATCAAGATGAAATAGCTGTTTTCAGCTTGCAAAAACATACAAAATGCTGTTTTCAAGTATTTAAACTGTCATATTCATGTTTCTGTCGTGTATAATTGCTAATGTTGGTAAAAGCAAGATAAAAATGCTGCTTTAAGCATGCAAAAGCATACAAAACACAGTTTTCAAGTATTTAAACTGTCATATTCATGTATATGTCGTGTGTAAAGGCTTATGTTTGCAAAATCAAGACAAAAGAGCTGTTTTCAGCTTGCAAAAACATACAAAATGCTGTTTTCAAGTATTTAAACTGTCATATTCATGTTTCTGTCGTGTATAATAGCTAATGTTGGTGAAAGCAAGATAAAAATGCTGTTTTAAGCATGCAAAAGCATACAAAACACCGTTTTCAAGTATTTAAATTGTCATATTCATGTTTTTGTCGTGTATAATAGCTAATGTTGGTGAAAGCAAGATAAAAATGCTGTTTTAAGCATGCAAAAGCATACAACACACCGTTTACAAGTATTTAAACTGTCATATTCATGTATATGTCGTGTGTAATGGCTTATGTTTGCAAAATCAAGATAAAATAGCTGTTTTCAGCTTGCAAAAACCTAGAAAAACGCTGTTTTGAACTATTCAAACTGACAAATTCATGTTTCTTTTGTGCAAAATGGCGATTTATGAGAAATGTCGATAAAATTGCTGTTTTAAACTTGAAAAAACATAGAAAAACGCTGTTGTTAACTATTCAAACTGATAAATTCAGGTTTCTTTCGTGCGAAACGGCGATTTATGAGAAATGACGATAAAATTGCTGATTTAAACTTGCAAAAACATAGAAAAACGCTGTTTTGAACTATTCAAACTGACAAATTCATGTTTCTTTCGTGCGAAACGGCGATTTATGAGAAATGACGATAAAATTGCTGTTTTAAACTTGAAAAAACATAGAAAAACGCTGTTGTTAACTATTTAAACTGATAAATTCAGGTTTCTTTCGTGCGAAACGGCGATTTATGAGAAATGACCACAAAATTGCCGTTTTAAACTTGCAAAAACATAGAAAAACGCTGTTTTGAACTATTAAAATTTATTAATTCAGGTTTCTTTCTTGCAAAACGGCGATTTATGAGAAATGACCACAAAATTGCTGTTTTAAACTTGCAAAAACATAGAAAAACGCTGTTTTGAACTATTCAAACTGACAAATTCATGTTTCTTTCGTGCGAAACGGCGATTTATGAGAAATGACGATAAAATTACTGTTTTAAACTTGCAAAAACATAGAAAACTCTGTTTTCAACTATTCAAACTGATAAATTCATGTTTCTTTCGTGCGAAACGGCGATTTATGAGAATTGACGATAAAATTACTGTTTTAAACTTGCAAAAACATAGAAAACGCTGTTTTCAACTAATCAAACTTATAAATTCATGTTTCTTTCGTGCGAAACGGCGATTTATGAGAAATGACGATAAAATTGCTGTTTTAAACTTGCAAAAACATAGAAAAACGCTGTTTTTAACTATTAAAATTTATTAATTCAGGTTTCTTTCTTGTGAAACGGCGATTTATGAGAAATGACGATAAAATTGCTGTTTTAAACTTGCAAAAACATAGAAAAACGCTGTTTTGAAATATTCAAACTGACAAATTCATGTTTCTTTCGTGCGAAACGGCGATTTATGAGAAATGACGATAAAATTGCTGTTTTAAACTTGCAAAAACCTAGAAAAACGCTGTTTTGAACTATTTAAACTGACAAATTCATGTTTCTTTCGTGCGAAACGGCGATTTATGAGAAATGACGATAAAATTGCTGTTTTAAACTTGCAAAAACATAGAAAAACGCTGTTTTGAACTATTCAAACTGATAAATTCATGTTTCTTTCGTGTGAAACGGCGATTTATGAGAAATGACGATAAAATTGCTGTTTTAAACTTGCAGAAATATAGAAAAACGCTGTTTTCAACTATTCAAACTGATAAATTCATGTTTCTTTCGTGCGAAACGGCTATTAATGAGAAATGACGTTAAAATTGCTGTTTTAAAATTGCAGAAATATAGAAAAACGCTGTTTTCAACTATTCAAACTGATAAATTCATGTTTCTTTTGTGCGAAACGGCGATTTAAAAGAAATGACGATAAAATTGCTGTTTTAAACTTGCAAAAACATAGAAAAACCCTGTTTTGAACTATTCAAACTGACAAATTCATGTTTCTTTCGTGCGAAACGGCAATTTATGAGAAATGACGATAAAATTGCTGTTTTAAACTTGCAAAAACATAGAAAAACGCTGTTTTCAACTATTCAAACTGACAAATTCATGTTTCTTTCGTGTGAAACGGCGATTTATGAGAAATGACCACAAAATTGCTGTTTTAAACTTGCAAAAACATAGAAAAACGCTGTTTTGAACTATTCAAACTGACAAATTCATGTTTCTATCGTGCGAAACGGCGATTTATGAGAAATGACGATAAAATTGCTGTTTTAAACTTGCAAAAACCTAGAAAAACGCTGCTTTGAACTATTTAAACTGATAAATTCATGTTTCTTTCGTGCGAAACGGCGATTTATGAGAAATGACGATAAAATTGCTGTTTTAAACTTGCAAAAACATAGAAAAACGCTGTTTTCAACTATTCAAACTGATAAATTCATATTTCTTTCGTGCGAAACGGCGATTTATGAGAAATGACGATAAAATTGCTGTTTTAAACTTGCAAAAACATAGAAAAACGCTGTTTTGAACTATTCAAACTGACAAATTCATGTTTCTTTCGTGCGAAACGGCGATTTATGAGAAATGACGATAAAATTGCTGTTTTAAACTTGCAAAAACATAGAAAAACGATGTTATCAACTTTTCAAACTGATAAATTCATGTTTCTTTCGTGCAAAACGGCGATTTATGAGAAATGACGATAAAATTGCTGTTTTAAACTTGCAAAAACATAGAAGAACGCTGTTTTTAACTACTCAAACTGATAAATTCAGGTTTCTTTCGTTCGAAGCGGCGGATTTTTATGAAATAACGATAAAACTGCTGTTTTAAACTTGCATAAACATAGAAAAGCGCTGTTTTGAACTATTCAAACTGACAAATTCATGTTTCTTTCGTGTGAAACGGCGATTTATGAGAAAAGACGATAAAATTGCTGTTTTAAACTTGCAAAAACATAGAAAAACGCTGTTTTGAACTATTTAAACTGATAAATTCATGTTTCTTTCGTGTGAAACGGCGATTTATGAGAAATGACGATAATATAGCTGTTTTAAACTTGCAGAAATATAGAAAAACGCTGTTTTCAACTATTCAAACTGATAAATTCATGCTTCTTTTGTGCGAAACGGCGATTTATGAGAAATGACGATAAAATTGCTGTTTTAAACTTGCAAAAACATAGAAAAACCCTGTTTTGAACTATTCAAACTGACAAATTCATGTTTCTTTCGTGCGAAACGGCGATTTATGCGAAATGACGATAAAATTTCTGTTTTAAACTTGAAAAAACATAGAAAAACGCTGTTGTTAACTATTCATACTGATAAATTCAGGTTTCTTTCGTGCGAAACGGCGATTTATGAGAAATGACCACAAAATTGCTGTTTTAAACTTGCAAAAACATAGAAAAACGCTGTTTTGAACTATTCAAACTGACAAATTCATGTTTCTTTCGTGCGAAACGGCGATTTATGAGAAATGACGATAAAATTACTGTTTTAAACTTGCAAAAACATAGAAAACGCTGTTTTCAACTATTCAAACTGATAAATTCATGTTTCTTTCGTGCGAAACGGCGATTTATGAGAAATGACGATAAAATTGCTGTTTTAAACTTGCAAAAACATAGAAAAACGCAGTTTTTAACTATTCAAACTGATAAATTTAGGTTTCTTTCGTTCGAAACGGTGGATTTTTGTGAAACCACTATAAAACTGCTGTTTTAAACTTGGAAAAACATAGAAAAACGCTGTTTTGAACTATTCAAACTGACAAATTCATGTTTCTTTCGTGCGAAACGGCGATTTATGAGAAATGAAGATAAAATTGCTGTTTTAAACTTGCAAAAACATAGAAAAACGATATTTTCAACTATTCAAACTGATAAATTCATGTTTCTTTCGTGCGAAACGGCGATTTATGAGAAATCACGATAAAATTGCTGTTTTAAACTTGCAACAACATAGAAGAGCGCTGTTTTTAACTATTCAAACTGATAAATTCAGGTTTCTTTCGTTCGAAGCGGTGGATTTTTATGAAATCACGATAAAACTGCTGTTTGAAACTTGCAAAAACATAGAAAAACGCTGTTTTGAACTATTCAAACTGAAAAATTCATGTTTCTTTCGTGTGAAACGGCGATTTATGAGAAATGACGATAAAATTGCTGTTTTAAACTTGCAAAAACATAGAAAAACGCTGTTTTCAACTATTCAAACTGATAAATTCATGTTTCTTTCGTGCGAAACGGCTATTTATGAGAAATGACGATAAAATTGCTGTTTTAAACTTGCAGAAATATAGAAAAACGCTGTTTTGAACTATTCAAACTGACAAATTCATGTTTCTTTCGTGCGAAACGGCGATTTATGAGAAATGACGATAAAATTGCTGTTTTAAACTTGCAAAAACATAGAAAAACGATGTTATCAACTTTTCAAACTGATAAATTCATGTTTCTTTCGTGCAAAACGGCGATTTATGAGAAATGACGATAAAATTGCTGTTTTAAACTTGCAAATAACATAGAAGAACGCTGTTTTTAACTACTCAAACTGATAAATTCAGGTTTCTTTCGTTCGAAGCGGTGGATTTTTATGAAATAACGATAAAACTGCTGTTTTAAACTTGCATAAACATAGAAAAGCGCTGTTTGAACTATTCAAACTGACAAATTCATGTTTCTTTCGTGTGAAACGGCGATTATGAGAAAAGACGATAAATTGCTGTTTTAAACTTGCAAAAACATAGAAAACGCTGTTTTGAACTATTTAAACTGATAAATTCATGTTTCTTCGTGTGAAACGGCGATTTATGAGAAATGACGATAAAATAGCTGTTTTAAACTTGCAGAAATATAGAAAAACGCTGTTTTCAACTATTCAAACTGATAAATTCATGTTTCTTCGTGCGAAACGGCTATTTATGAGAAATGACGTTAAAATTGCTGTTTTAAACTTGCAGAAATATAGAAAAACGCTGTTTTCAACTATTCAAACTGATAAATTCATGTTTCTTTTGTGCGAAACGGCGATTTATGAGAAAAGACGATAAAATTGCTGTTTTAAACTTGCAAAAACATAGAAAAACGCTGTTTTGAAATATTCAAACTGACAAATTCATGTTTCTTTCGTGCGAAACGGCGATTTATGAGAAATGACGATAAATTGCTGTTTTAAACTTGCAAAAACCTAGAAAAACGCTGTTTTGAACTATTTAAACTGACAAATTCATGTTTCTTTCGTGCGAAACGGCGATTTATGAGAAATGACGATAAAATTGCTGTTTTAAACTTGCAAAAAACATAGAAAAACGCTGTTTTGAACTATTCAAACTGATAAATTCATGTTTCTTTCGTGTGAAACGGCGATTTATGAGAAATGACGATAAAATTGCTGTTTTAAACTTGCAGAAATATAGAAAAACGCTGTTGTTTCAACTATTCAAACTGATAAATTCATGTTTCTTCGTGCGAAACGGCTATAATGAGAAATGACGTTAAAATTGCTGTTTTAAAATTGCGAGAAATATAAAAAAACGCTGTTTTCAACTATTCAAACTGATAAATTCATGTTTCTTTTGTGCGAAACGGCGATTTAAAAGAAATGACGATAAAAATTGCTGTTTTAAACTTGCAAAAACATAGAAAACCCTGTTTTGAACTATTCAAACTGACAATCATGTTTCTTTCGTGCGAAACGGCAATTATGAGAAATGACGATAAAATTGCTGTTTTAAACTTGCAAAAACATAGAAAAAACGCTGTTTTCAACTATTCAAACTGACAAATTCATGTTTCTTTCGTGTGAACGGCGGTTTATGAGAAATGACCACAAAATTGCTGTTTTAAACTTGCAAAAACATAGAAAACGCTGTTTTGAAACCTATTCAAACTGACAAATTAATGGGGTAAATAGCTCCGAGGTAACGTGTCGGACTGTGGATCGTGATATCCTCAGTTCGAATCCACTGCGACAGTTACAAATTTAAATTTACCCCTGTGGTTCCCCCTCCACTAACATCCTTGGGGGCTATGATTTGACGGCTGGTAACCGCACTTCATACGAAAAATATATCACCTACCGAGATCTGCGCAAGCAGAGTGCCACACCCGTAATGGGTAAAAGGGCGTGATGATATATTTATTTTATTTATTTTCAAACTGACAAATTCATGTTTCTATCGTGCGAAACGGCGATTATGAGAAATGACGATAAAATTGCTGTTTTAAACTTGCAAAAACCTAGAAAACGCTGCTTTGAACTATTTAAACTGATAAATTCATGTTTCTTTCGTGCGAAACGGCGATTTATGAGAAATGACGATAAAATTGCTGTTTTAAACTTGCAAAAACTAGAAAAACGCTGTTTTCAACTATTCAAACTGATAAATTCATATTTCTTTCGTGCGAAACGGCGATTTATGAGAAATGACGATAAAATTGCTGTTTTAAACTTGCAAAAACATAGAAAACGCTGTTTTGAACTATTCAAACTGACAAATTCATGTTTCTTTCGTGCGAAACGGCGATTTATGAGAAATGACGATAAAATTGGCTGTTTTAAACTTGCAAAAACATAGAAAAACGATGTTATCAACTTTTCAACTGATAAATTCATGTTTCTTTCGTGCAAAACGGCGATTTATGAGAAATGACGATAAAATTGCTGTTTTAAACTTGCAAAAACATAGAAGAACGCTGTTTTTAACTACTCAACTGATAAATTCAGGTTTCTTTCGTTCGAAGCGGTGGATTTGTATGAAATAACGATAAAACTGCTGTTTTAAACTTGCATAAACATAGAAAAGCGCTGTTTTGAACTATTCAAACTGACAAATTCATGTTTCTTTCGTGTGAAACGGCGATTTATGAGAAAAGACGATAAAATTGCTGTTTTAAACTTGCAAAAACATAGAAAAACGCTGTTTTGAACTATTTAAACTGATAAATTCATGTTTCTTTCGTGTGAAACGGCGATTTATGAGAAATGACGATAAAATAGCTGTTTTAAACTTGCAGAAATATAGAAAAACGCTGTTTTCAACTATTCAAACTGATAAATTCATGCTTCTTTTGTGCGAAACGGCGATTTATGAGAAATGACGATAAAATTGCTGTTTTAAACTTGCAAAAACATAGAAAAACCCTGTTTTGAACTATTCAAACTGACAAATTCATGTTTCTTTCGTGCGAAACGGCGATTTATGCGAAATGACGATAAAATTTCTGTTTTAAACTTGAAAAAACATAGAAAAACGCTGTTGTTAACTATTCATACTGATAAATTCAGGTTTCTTTCGTGCGAAACGGCGATTTATGAGAAATGACCACAAAATTGCGGTTTTAAACTTGCAAAAACATAGAAAAACGCTGTTTTGAACTATTCAAACTGACAAATTCATGTTTCTTTCGTGCGAAACGGCGATTTATGAGAAATGACGATAAAATTACTGTTTTAAACTTGCAAAAACATAGAAAACGCTGTTTTCAACTATTCAAACTGATAAATTCATGTTTCTTTCGTGCGAAACGGCGATTTATGAGAAATGACGATAAAATTGCTGTTTTAAACTTGCAAAAACATAGAAAAACGCAGTTTTTAACTATTCAAACTGATAAATTTAGGTTTCTTTCGTTCGAAGCGGTGGATTTTTATGAAATCACGATAAAACTGCTGTTTGAAACTTGCAGAAATATAGAAAAACGCTGTTTTGAACTATTCAAACTGACAAATTCATGTTTCTTTCGTGCGAAACGGCGATTTATGAGAAATGACGATAAAATTGCTGTTTTAAACTTGCAAAAACATAGAAAAACGATGTTATCAACTTTTCAAACTGATAAATTCATGTTTCTTTCGTGCAAAACGGCGATTTATGAGAAATGACGATAAAATTGCTGTTTTAAACTTGCAAAAACATAGAAGAACGCTGTTTTTAACTACTCAAACTGATAAATTCAGGTTTCTTTCGTTCGAAGCGGTGGATTTTTATGAAATAACGATAAAACTGCTGTTTTAAACTTGCATAAACATAGAAAAGCGCTGTTTTGAACTATTCAAACTGACAAATTCATGTTTCTTTCGTGTGAAACGGCGATTTATGAGAAAAGACGATAAAATTGCTGTTTTAAACTTGCAAAAACATAGAAAAACGCTGTTTTGAACTATTTAAACTGATAAATTCATGTTTCTTTCGTGTGAAACGGCGATTTATGAGAAATGACGATAAAATAGCTGTTTTAAACTTGCAGAAATATAGAAAAAACGCTGTTTTCAACTATTCAAACTGATAAATTCATGTTTCTTTCGTGCGAAACGGCTATTTATGAGAAATGACGTTAAAATTGCTGTTTTAAACTTGCAGAAATATAGGAAAAACGCTGTTTTCAACTATTCAAACTGATAAATTCATGTTTCTTTTGTGCGAAACGGCGATTTATGAGAAAAGACGATAAAATTGCTGTTTTAAACTTGCAAAAACATAGAAAAACGCTGTTTTCATCTATTCAAACTAATAAATTCATGTTTCTTTCGTGCGAAACGGCTATTTATGAGAAATGACGATAAATTACTGTTTTAAACTTGCAGAAATATAGAAAAACGCTGTTTTCAACTATTCAATTTGATAAATTCATGTTTCTTTCATGCGAAACGGCGATTTATGAGAAATGACGATAAAATTGCTGTTTTAAACTTGCAAAAACGTAGAAAAACCCTGTTTTGAACTATTCAAACTGACAAATTCATGTTTCTTTCGTCCGAAACGGCGATTTATGAGAAATGACGATAAAACTGCTGTTTTAAACTTGCAAAAACATAGAAAAACGCTGTTGTTAACTATTCATACTGATAAATTCAGGTTTCTTTCTTGCGAAACGGCGATTAATGAGAAATGACCACAAAATTGCTGTTTTAAACTTGCAAAAACATAGAAAAACGCTGTTTTGAACTATTCAAACTGATAAATTCATGTTTCTTTCGTGCGAAACGGCGATTTATGAGAAATGACGATAAAATTGCTGTTTTAAACTTGCAAAAACATAGAAAAACGCTTTTTTAACTATTCAAACTGATAAATTCAGGTTTCTTTCGTTCGAAACGGTGGATTTTTGTGAAACCACGATAAAACTACTGTTTTAAACTTGCAAAAACATAGAAAAACGCTGTTTTGAACTATTCAAACTGACAAATTCATGTTTCTTTCGTGCGAAACGGCGATTTATGAGAAATGACGATAAAATTGCTGTTTTAAACTTGCAAAAACCTAGAAAAACGATATTTTCAACTATTCAAACTGATAAATTCATGTTTCTTTCGTGCGAAACGGCGATTTATGAGAAATGACGATAAAATTACTGTTTTAAACTTGCAGAAATATAGAAAAACGCTGTTTTCAACTATTCAACTATTCAAACTGATAAATTCATGTTTCTTTCGTGCGAAACGGCGATTTATGAGAAATCACGATAAAATTGCTGTTTTAAACTTGCAACAACATAGAAGAGCGCTGTTTTTAACTATTCAAACTGATAAATTCAGGTTTCTTTCGTTCAAGGCGGTGGATTTTTATGAAATCACGATAAAACTGCTGTTTGAAACTTGCAAAAACATAGAAAAACGCTGTTTTGAACTATTCAAACTGAAAAATTCATGTTTCTTTCGTGTGAAACGGCGATTTATGAGAAATGACGATAAAATTGCTGTTTTAAACTTGCAAAAACATAGGAAACGCTGTTTTTAACTATTCAAACTGATAAATTCAGGTTTCTTTCGTTCGAAACGGTGGATTTTTGTGAAACCACGATAAAACTGCTGTTTAAAACTTGCAAAAACATAGAAAAACGCTGTTTTGAACTATTCAAACTGACAAATTCATGTTTCTTTCGTGCGAAACGGCGATTTATGTTAAATGACGATAAAATTACTGTTTTAAACTTGCAAAAACATAGAAAACGCTGTTTTCAACTATTCAAACTGATAAATTCATGTTTTTTTCGTGCGAAACGGCGATTTATGAGAAATGACGATAAAATTGCTGTTTTAAACTTGCAAAAACATAGAAAAACGCTGTTTTCATCTATTCAAACTAATAAATTCATGTTTCTTTCGTGCGAAACGGCTATTTATGAGAAATGACGATAAAATTACTGTTTTAAACTTGCAGAAATATAGAAAAACGCTGTTTTCAACTATTCAATTTGATAAATTCATGTTTCTTTCATGCGAAACGGCGATTTATGAGAAATGACGATAAAATTGCTGTTTTAAACTTGCAAAAACGTAGAAAAACCCTGTTTTGAACTATTCAAACTGACAAATTCATGTTTCTTTCGTCCGAAACGGCGATTTATGAGAAATGACGATAAAATTGCTGTTTTAAACTTGCAAAAACATAGAAAAACGCTTTTTTAACTATTCAAACTGATAAATTCAGGTTTCTTTCGTTCGAAACGGTGGATTTTTGTGAAACCACGATAAAACTACTGTTTTAAACTTGCAAAAACATAGAAAAACGCTGTTGTTAACTATTCATACTGATAAATTCAGGTTTCTTTCTTGCGAAACGGCGATTAATGAGAAATGACCACAAAATTGCTGTTTTAAACTTGCAAAAACATAGAAAAACGCTGTTTTGAACTATTCAAACTGACAAATTCATGTTTCTTTCGTGCGAAACGGCGATTTATGAGAAATGACGATAAAATTACTGTTTTAAACTTGCAAAAACATAGAAAAAGCTGTTTTCAACTATTCAAACTGATAAATTCATGTTTCTTTCGTGCAAAACGGCGATTTATGAGAAATGACGATAAAATTGCTGTTTTAAACTTGCAAAAACATAGAAAAACGCTTTTTTAACTATTCAAACTGATAAATTCAGGTTTCTTTCGTTCGAAACGGTGGATTTTTGTGAAACCACGATAAAACTACTGTTTTAAACTTGCAAAAACATAGAAAAACGCTGTTTTGAACTATTCAAACTGACAAATTCATGTTTCTTTCGTGCGAAACGGCGATTTATGAGAAATGACGATAAATTGCTGTTTAAACTTGCAAAAACCTAGAAAAACGATATTTTCAACTATTCAAACTGATAAATTCATGTTTCTTTCGTGCGAAACGGCGATTTATGAGAAATGACGATAAAATTGCTGTTTTAAACTTGCAAAAACATAGAAGAACGCTGTTTTTAACTATTCAAACTGATAAATTCAGGTTTCTTTCGTTCGAAGCGGTGGATTTTTATGAAATCACGATAAAACTGCTGTTTTAAACTTGCAAAAACATAGAAAAACGCTGTTTTGAACTATTCAAACTGAAAAATTCATGTTTCTTTCGTGTGAAACGGCGATTTATGGAAATGACGATAAAATTGCTGTTTTAAACTTGCAAAAACATAGAAAAACGCTGTTTTCAACTATTCAAACTGATAAATTCATGTTTCTTTCGTGCTAAACGGCTATTTATGAAAAATGACGATAAAATTGCTGTTTTAAACTTGCAAAAACATAGAAAAACCCTGTTTTGAACTATTCAAACTGACAAATTCATGTTTCTTTCGTGCGAAACGGCGATTTATGAGAAATGACGATAAAATTACTGTTTTAAACTTGCAAAAACATAGAAAACGCTGTTTTCAACTATTCAAACTGATAAATTCATGTCTTTTTCGTGCGAAACGGCAATTTATGAGAAATGACGATAAAATTGCTGTTTTAAACTTGCAAAAACATAGAAAAACGCTGTTTTTAACTATTCAAACTGATAAATTCAGGTTTCTTTCGTTCGAAACGGTGGATTTTTGTGAAACCACGATAAAACTGCTGTTTTAAACTTGCATAAACATAGAAAAACGCTGTTTTTGAACTATTCAAACTGACAAATTAATGTTTCTTTCGTGCGAAACGGCGATTTATGAGAAATGACGATAAAATTGCTGTTTTAAACTTGCAAAAACGTAGAAAAACGCTGTTTGGAACTATTCAAACTGATAAATTCAGGTTTCTTTCGTTCGAAGCGGTGGATTTTTATGAAATCACGATAAAACTGCTGTTTTAAACTTGCAAAAACATAGAAAAACGCTGTTTTGAACTATTCAAACTGAAAAATTCATGTTTCTTTCGTGCGAAACGGCGATTTATGAGAAATGACGATAAAATTGCTGTTTTAAACTTGAAAAAACATAGAAAAACGCTGTTGTTAACTATTCAAACTGATAAATTCAGGTTTCTTTCGTGCGAAACGGCGATTTATGAGAAATGACCACAAAATTGCTGTTTTAAACTTGCAAAAACATAGAAAAACGTTGTTTTGAACTATTCAAACTGACAAATTCATGTTTCTTTCGTGCGAAACGGCGATTTATGAGAAATGACGATAAAATTGCTGTTTTAAACTTGCAAAAACATAGAAAAACGCTGTTTGGAACTATTCAAACAGACAAATTCATGTTTCTTTCGTGTGAAACGGCGATTTATGAGAAATGACGATAAAATTGCTGTTTTAAACTAGCAAAAAAAGAGAAAAACGCTGTTTTGAAATATTCAAACTGACAAATTCATGTTTCTTTTGAGCGAAACGGCGATTTATGAGAAATGACGATAAAATTGCTGTTTTAAACTTGCAAAAACATAGAAGAACGCTGTTTTTAACTATTCAAACTGATAAATTCAGGTTTCTTTGATTCGAAGCGGTGGATTTTTATGAAATCACGATAAAACTGCTGTTTTAAACTTGCAAAAACTTAGAAAAACGCTGTTTTGAAATATTCAAACTGATAAATTCATGTTTCTTACGTTCAAAACGGTGGATTTTTGTGAAATCACGATAAAACTGCTGTTTTAAACTTGCAAAAACATAGAAAAACGCTGTTTTCAAATATTCAAACTGATAAATTCATGTTTCTTTCGTGCGAAACGGCGATTTATGAGAAATGACGATAAAATTGCTGTTTTAAACTTGCAAAAACATAGAAAAACGCTGTTTTGAACAATTCAAACTGACAAATTCATGTTTCTTTCGTGCGAAACGGCGATTTATGAGAAATGACGGTAAAATTGCTGTTTTAAACTTGCAAAAACATAGAAAAACGCTGTTTTGAACTATTCAAACTGACAAATTCATGTTTCTTTCGTGCGAAACGGCGATTTATGAGAAATGACGATAAAATTGCTGTTTTAAACTTGCAAAAACATAGAAAAACGCTGTTTTCAACTATTCAAACTGATAAATTCATGTTTCTTTCGTGCTAAACGGCTATTTATGAAAAATGACGATAAAATTGCTGTTTTAAACTTGCAAAAACATAGAAAAACCCTGTTTTGAACTATTCAAACTGACAAATTCATGTTTCTTTCGTGCGAAACGGCGATTTATGAGAAATGACGATAAAATTACTGTTTTAAACTTGCAAAAACATAGAAAACGCTGTTTTCAACTATTCAAACTGATAAATTCATGTCTTTTTCGTGCGAAACGGCAATTTATGAGAAATGACGATAAAATTGCTGTTTTAAACTTGCAAAAACATAGAAAAACGCTGTTTTTAACTATTCAAACTGATAAATTCAGGTTTCTTTCGTTCGAAACGGTGGATTTTTGTGAAACCACGATAAAACTGCTGTTTTAAACTTGCATAAACATAGAAAAACGCTGTTTTGAACTATTCAAACTGACAAATTAATGTTTCTTTCGTGCGAAACGGCGATTTATGAGAAATGACGATAAAATTGCTGTTTTAAACTTGCAAAAACGTAGAAAAACGCTGTTTGGAACTATTCAAACTGATAAATTCAGGTTTCTTTCGTTCGAAGCGGTGGATTTTTATGAAATCACGATAAAACTGCTGTTTTAAACTTGCAAAAACATAGAAAAACGCTGTTTTGAACTATTCAAACTGAAAAATTCATGTTTCTTTCGTGCGAAACGGCGATTTATGAGAAATGACGATAAAATTGCTGTTTTAAACTTGAAAAAACATAGAAAAACGCTGTTGTTAACTATTCAAACTGATAAATTCAGGTTTCTTTCGTGCGAAACGGCGATTTATGAGAAATGACCACAAAATTGCTGTTTTAAACTTGCAAAAACATAGAAAAACGTTGTTTTGAACTATTCAAACTGACAAATTCATGTTTCTTTCGTGCGAAACGGCGATTTATGAGAAATGACGATAAAATTGCTGTTTTAAACTTGCAAAAACATAGAAAAACGCTGTTTGGAACTATTCAAACAGACAAATTCATGTTTCTTTCGTGTGAAACGGCGATTTATGAGAAATGACGATAAAATTGCTGTTTTAAACTAGCAAAAAAAGAGAAAAACGCTGTTTTGAAATATTCAAACTGACAAATTCATGTTTCTTTTGAGCGAAACGGCGATTTATGAGAAATGACGATAAAATTGCTGTTTTAAACTTGCAAAAACATAGAAGAACGCTGTTTTTAACTATTCAAACTGATAAATTCAGGTTTCTTTGATTCGAAGCGGTGGATTTTTATGAAATCACGATAAAACTGCTGTTTTAAACTTGCAAAAACTTAGAAAAACGCTGTTTTGAAATATTCAAACTGATAAATTCATGTTTCTTACGTTCAAAACGGTGGATTTTTGTGAAATCACGATAAAACTGCTGTTTTAAACTTGCAAAAACATAGAAAAACGCTGTTTTCAAATATTCAAACTGATAAATTCATGTTTCTTTCGTGCGAAACGGCGATTTATGAGAAATGACGATAAAATTGCTGTTTTAAACTTGCAAAAACATAGAAAAACGCTGTTTTGAACAATTCAAACTGACAAATTCATGTTTCTTTCGTGCGAAACGGCGATTTATGAGAAATGACGGTAAAATTGCTGTTTTAAACTTGCAAAAACATAGAAAAACGCTGTTTTCAACTATTCAAACTGACAAATTCATGTTTCTTTCGTGTGAAACGGCGATTTATGAGAAATGACGATAAAATTGCTGTTCTAAACTTGCAAAAACATAGAAAAACGCTGTTTTCAACTATTCAAACTGATAAATTCATGTTTCTTTCGTGCGAAACGGCGATTTATGAGAAATGACCACAAAATTGCTGTTTTAAACTTGCAAAAATATAGAAAAACGCTGTTTGGAACTATTCAAACTGACAAATTCATGTTTCTTTCGTGTGAAACGGCGATTTATGAGAAATGACGATAAAATTGCTGTTTTAAACTTGCAAAAACAGAGAAAAACGCTGTTTTGAAATTTTCAAACTGACAAATTCATGTTTCTTTTGAGCGAAACGGCGATTTATGAGAAATGACGATAAAATTGCTGTTTTAAACTTGCAAAAACATAGAAGAACGCTGTTTTTAACTATTCAAACTGATAAATTCAGGTTTCTTTGATTCGAAGCGGTAGATTTTTATGAAATCACGATAAAACTGCTGTTTTAAACTTGCAAAAACTTAGAAAAACGCTGTTTTAAAATATTCAAACTGATAAATTCATGTTTCTTACGTTCAAAACGGTGGATTTTTGTGAAATCACGATAAAACTGCTGTTTTAAACTTGCAAAAACATAGAAAAACGCTGTTTTCAAATATTCAAACTGATAAATTCATGTTTCTTTCGTGCGAAACGGCGATTTATGAGAAATGACGATAAAATTGCTGTTTTAAACTTGCAAAAACATAGAAAAACGCTGTTTTGAACTATACAAACTGACAAATTCATGTTTCTTTCGTGCGAAACGGCGATTTATGAGAAATGACGGTAAAATTGCTGTTTTAAACTTGCAAAAACATAGAAAAACGCTGTTTTCAACTATTCAAACTGATAAATTCATGTTTCTTTCGTGCGAAACGGCAATTTATGAGAAGACGATAAAATTGCTGTTTTAAACTTGCAAAAACATAGAAAAACGCTGTTTTGAACTATTCAAACCGACAAATTCATGTTTCTTTCGTGCGAAACGGCGATTTATGAGAAATGACGATAAAATTGCTGTTTTAAACTTGCAAAAACATAGAAAAACGCTGTTTTCAACTATTCAAACTGATAAATTCATGTTTCTTTCGTGCGAAACGGCGATTTATGAGAAATGACGATAAAATTGCTGTTTTAAACTTGCAAAAACATAGAAGAACGCTGTTTTTAACTATTCAAACTGATAAATTCAGGTTTCTTTCGTTAGAAGCGGTGGATTTTTATGAAATCACGATAAAACTGCTGTTTTAAACTTGCAAAAACATAGAAAAACGCTGTTTTGAACTATTCAAACTGACAAATTCATGTTTCTTTCGTGCGAAACGGCGATTTATGAGAAATGACGATAAAATTGCTGTTTTAAACTTGAAAAAACATAGAAAAACGCTGTTGTTAACTATTCAAACTGATAAATTCAGGTTTCTTTCGTGCAAAACGGCGATTTATGAGAAATGACCACAAAATTGCTGTTTTAAACTTGCAAAAACATAGAAAAACGTTGTTTTGAACTATTCAAACTGACAAATTCATGTTTCTTTCGTGCGAAACGGCGATTTATGAGAAATGGCGATAAAATTGCTGTTTTAAACTTGCAAAAACATAGAAAAACGCTGTTTGGAACTATTCAAACAGACAAATTCATGTTTCTTTCGTGTGAAACGGCGATTTATGAGAAATGACGATAAAATTGCTGTTTTAAACTTGCAAAAACATAGAAAACGCTGTTTTCAACTATTCAAACTGATAAATTCATGTTTTTTTCGTGCGAAACGGCGATTTATGAGAAATGACGATAAAATTGCTGTTTTAAACTTGCAAAAACATAGAAAAACGCTGTTTTCATCTATTCAAACTAATAAATTCATGTTTCTTTCGTGCGAAACGGCTATTTATGAGAAATGACGATAAAATTACTGTTTTAAACTTGCAGAAATATAGAAAAACGCTGTTTTCAACTATTCAACTATTCAAACTGATAAATTCATGTTTCTTTCGTGCGAAACGGCGATTTATGAGAAATCACGATAAAATTGCTGTTTTAAACTTGCAACAACATAGAAGAGCGCTGGTTTTAACTATTCAAACTGATAAATTCAGGTTTCTTTCGTTCGAAGCGGTGGATTTTTATGAAATCACGATAAAACTGCTGTTTGACACTTGCAAAAACATAGAAAAACGCTGTTTTGAACTATTCAAACTGAAAAATTCATGTTTCTTTCGTGTGAAACGGCGATTTATGAGAAATGACGATAAAATTGCTGTTTTAAACTTGCAAAAACATAGGAAACGCTGTTTTTAACTATTCAAACTGATAAATTCAGGTTTCTTTCGTTCGAAACGGTGGATTTTTGTGAAACCACGATAAAACTGCTGTTTAAAACTTGCAAAAACATAGAAAAACGCTGTTTTCATCTATTCAAACTAATAAATTCATGTTTCTTTCGTGCGAAACGGCTATTTATGAGAAATGACGATAAAATTACTGTTTTAAACTTGCAGAAATATAGAAAAACGCTGTTTTCAACTATTCAATTTGATAAATTCATGTTTCTTTCATGCGAAACGGCGATTTATGAGAAATGACGATAAAATTGCTGTTTTAAACTTGCAAAAACGTAGAAAAACCCTGTTTTGAACTATTCAAACTGACAAATTCATGTTTCTTTCGTCCGAAACGGCGATTTATGAGAAATGACAATAAAACTGCTGTTTTAAACTTGCAAAAACATAGAAAAACGCTGTTGTTAACTATTCATACTGATAAATTCAGGTTTCTTTCTTGCGAAACGGCGATTAATGAGAAATGACCACAAAATTGCTGTTTTAAACTTGCAAAAACATAGAAAAACGCTGTTTTGAACTATTCAAACTGACAAATTCATGTTTCTTTCGTGCGAAACGGCGATTTATGAGAAATGACGATAAAATTACTGTTTTAAACTTGCAAAAACATAGAAAACGCTGTTTTCAACTATTCAAACTGATAAATTCATGTTTCTTTCGTGCGAAACGGCGATTTATGAGAAATGACGATAAAATTGCTGTTTTAAACTTGCAAAAACATAGAAAAACGCTTTTTTAACTATTCAAACTGATAAATTCAGGTTTCTTTCGTTCGAAACGGTGGATTTTTGTGAAACCACGATAAAACTACTGTTTTAAACTTGCAAAAACATAGAAAAACGCTGTTTTGAACTATTCAAACTGACAAATTCATGTTTCTTTCGTGCGAAACGGCGATTTATGAGAAATGACGATAAAATTGCTGTTTTAAACTTGCAAAAACATAGAAGAACGCTGTTTTTAACTATTCAAACTGATAAATTCAGGTTTCTTTCGTTCGAAGCGGTGGATTTTTATGAAATCACGATAAAACTGCTGTTTTAAACTTGCAAAAACATAGAAAAACGCTGCTTTGAACTATTCAAACTAAAAAATTCATGTTTCTTTCGTGTGAAACGGCGATTTATGGAAATGACGATAAAATTGCTGTTTTAAACTTGCAAAAACATAGAAAAACGCTGTTTTCAACTATTCAAACTGATAAATTCATGTTTTTTTCGTGCGAAACGGCTATTTATGAGAAATGACGATAAAATTGCTGTTTTAAACTTGCAGAAATATAGAAAAACGCTGTTTTGAACTATTCAAACTGACAAATTCATGTTTCTTTCGTGCGAAACGGCGATTTATGAGAAATGACGATAAAATTACTGTTTTAAACTTGCAAAAACATAGAAAACGCTGTTTTCAACTATTCAAACTGATAAATTCATGTTTCTTTCGTGCGAAACGGCGATTTATGAGAAATGACGATAAAATTGCTGTTTTAAACTTGCAAAAACATAGAAAAACGCTGTTTTTAACTATTCAAACTGATAAATTCAGGTTTCTTTCGTTCGAAACGGTGGATTTTTGTGAAACCACTATAAAACTGCTGTTTTAAACTTGGAAAAACATAGAAAAACGCTGTTTTGAACTATTCAAACTGACAAATTCATGTTTCTTTCGTGCGAAACGGCGATTTATGAGAAATGAAGATAAAATTGCTGTTTTAAACTTGCAAAAACATAGAAGAACGATATTTTCAACTATTCAAACTGATAAATTCATGTTTCTTTCGTGCGAAACGGCGATTTATGAGAAATCACGATAAAATTGCTGTTTTAAACTTGCAACAACATAGAAGAACGCTGTTTTTAACTATTCAAACTGATAAATTCAGGTTTCTTTCGTTCGAAGCGGTGGATTTTTATGAAATCACGATAAAACTGCTGTTTTAAACTTGCAAAAACATAGAAAAACGCTGTTTTGAACTATTCAAACTGACAAATTCATGTTTCTTTCGTGCGAAACGGCGATTTATGAGAAATGACGATAAAATTGCTGTTTTAAACTTGAAAAAACATAGAAAAACGCTGTTGTTAACTATTCAAACTGATAAATTCAGGTTTCTTTGATTCGAAGCGGTGGATTTTTATGAAATCACGATAAAACTGCTGTTTTAAACTTGCAAAAACTTAGAAAAACGCTGTTTTGAAATATTAAAACTGATAAATTCATGTTTCTTACGTTCAAAACGGTGGATTTTTGTGAAATCACGATAAAACTGCTGTTTTAAACTTGCAAAAACATAGAATAACGCTGTTTTCAAATATTCATACTGATAAATTTATGTTTCTTTCGTGCGAAACGGCGATTTATGAGAAATGACGATAAAATTACTGTTTTAAACTTGCAAAAACATAGAAAAACGCTGTTTTGAACAATTCAAACTGACAAATTCATGTTTCTTTCGTGCGAAACGGCGATTTATGAGAAATGACGGTAAAATTGCTGTTCTAAACTTGCAAAAACATAGATAAACGCTGTTTTCAACTATTCAAACTGATAAATTCATGTTTCTTTCGTGCGAAACGGCGATTTATGAGAAATGACCACAAAATTGCTGTTTTAAACTTGCAAAAATATAGAAAAACGCTGTTTGGAACTATTCAAACTGACAAATTCATGTTTCTTTCGTGTGAAACGGCGATTTATGAGAAATGACGATAAAATTGCTGTTTTAAACTTGCAAAAACAGAGAAAAACGCTGTTTTGAAATTTTCATACTGACAAATTCTTGTTTCTTTTGAGCGAAACGGCGATTTATGAGAAATGACGATAAAATTGCTGTTTTAAACTTGCAAAAACATAGAAGAACGCTGTTTTTAACTATTCAAACTGATAAATTCAGGTTTCTTTGATTCGAAGCGGTGGATTTTTATGAAATCACGATAAAACTGCTGTTTTAAACTTGCAAAAACTTAGAAAAACGCTGTTTTGAAATATTCAAACTGATAAATTCATGTTTCTTACGTTCAAAACGGTGGATTTTTGTGAAATCACGATAAAACTGCTGTTTTAAACTTGCAAAAACATAGAAAAACGCTGTTTTCAAATATTCAAACTGATAAATTCATGTTTCTTTCGTGCGAAACGGCGATTTATGAGAAATGACGATAAAATTGCTGTTTTAAACTTGCAAAAACATAGAAAAACGCTGTTTTGAACTATTCAAACTGACAAATTCATGTTTCTTTCGTGCGAAACGGCGATTTATGAGAAATGACGGTAAAATTGCTGTTTTAAACTTGCAAAAACATAGAAAAACGCTGTTTTCAACTATTCAAACTGACAAATTCATGTTTCTTTCGTGTGAAACGGCGATTTATGAGAAATGACGATAAAATTGCTGTTCTAAACTTGCAAAAACATAGAAAAACGCTGTTTTCAACTATTCAAACTGATAAATTCATGTTTCTTTCGTGCGAAACGGCTATTTATGAGAAATGACGATAAAATTGCTGTTTTAAACTTGCAAAAATATAGAAAACGCTGTTTTCAACTATTCAAACTGATAAATTCATGTTTCTTTCGTGCGAAACGGCGATTTATGATAAATGACGATAAAATTGCTGTTTTAAACTAGCAAAAACATAGAAAAACGCTGTTTTCAACTATTCAAACTGATAAATTCATGTTTCTTTCATTCGAAGCGGTGGATTTTTATGAAATCACGATAAAACTGCTGTTTTAAACTTGCAAAAACATAGATAAACGCTGTTTTGAACTATTCAAACTGACAAATTCATGTTTCTTTCGTGTGAAACGGCGATTTATGAGAAATGACGATAAAATTGCTGTTTTAAACTTGCAAAAACATAGAAAAACGCTGTTTTCAACTATTCAAACTGATAAATTCATGTTTCTTTCGTGCGAAACGGCTATTTATGAGAAATGACGATAAAATTGCTGTTTTAAACTTGCAAAAATATAGAAAAACGCTGTTTTCAACTATTCAAACTAATAAATTAATGTTTCTTTCGTGCGAAACGGCGATTTATGAGAAATGACGATAAAATTGCTGTTTTAAACTTGCAAAAACATAGAAGAACGCTGTTTTGAACTATTCAAACTGACAAATTCATGTTTCTTTCGTGCGAAACGGCGATTTATAAGAAATGACGATAAAATTGCTGTTTTAAACTTGCAAAAACATAGAAGAACGCTGTTTTTAACTATTCAAACTGATAAATTCAGGTTTCTTTCGTTCGAAGCGGTGGATTTTTATGAAATCACGATAAAACTGCTGTTTTAAACTTGCAAAAACATAGAAAAACGCTGTTTTGAACTATTCAAACTGACAAATTCATGTTTCTTTCGTGCGAAACGGCGATTTATGAGAAATGACGATAAAATTGCTGTTTTAAACTTGAAAAAACATAGAAAAACGCTGTTGTTAACTATTCAAACTGATAAATTCAGGTTTCTTTCGTGCGAAACGGCGATTTATGAGAAATGACCACAAAATTGCTGTTTTAAACTTGCAAAAACATAGAAAAACGTTGTTTTGAACTATTCAAACAGACAAATTCATGTTTCTTTCGTGTGAAACGGCGATTTATGAGAAATGACGATAAAATTGCTGTTTTAAACTTGCAAAAACATAGAAGAACGCTGTTTTGAACTATTCAAACTGACAAATACATGTTTCTTTCGTGCGAAACGGCGATTTATAAGAAATGACGATAAAATTGCTGTTTTAAACTTGCAAAAACATAGAAGAACGCTGTTTTTAACTATTCAAACTGATAAATTCAGGTTTCTTTCGTTCGAAGCGGTGGATTTTTATGAAATCACAATAAAACTGCTGTTTTAAACTTGCAAAAACATAGAAAAACGCTGTTTTGAACTATTCAAACTGACAAATTCATGTTTCTTTCGTGCGAAACGGCGATTTATGAGAAATGACGATAAAATTGCTGTTTTAAACTTGAAAAAACATAGAAAAACGCTGTTGTTAACTATTCAAACTGATAAATTCAGGTTTCTTTCGTGCGAAACGGCGATTTTTGAGAAATGACCACAAAATTGCTGTTTTAAACTTGCAAAAACATAGAAAAACGTTGTTTTGAACTATTCAAACAGACAAATTCATGTTTCTTTCGTGTGAAACGGCGATTTATGAGAAATGACGATAAAATTGCTGTTTTAAACTTGCAAAAACAGAGAAAAACGCTGTTTTGAAATATTCAAACTGACAAATTCATGTTTCTTTTGAGCGAAACGGCGATTTATGAGAAATGACGATAAAATTGCTGTTTTAAACTTGCAAAAACATAGAAGAACGCTGTTTTTAACTATTCAAACTGATAAATTCAGGTTTCTTTGATTCGAAGCGGTGGATTTTTATGAAATCACGATAAAACTGCTGTTTTAAACTTGCAAAAACTTAGAAAAACGCTGTTTTGAAATATTCAAACTGATAAATTCATGTTTCTTACGTTCAAAACGGTGCATTTTTGTGAAATCACGATAAAACTGCTGTTTTAAACTTGCAAAAACATAGAAAAACGCTGTTTTCAAATATTCAAACTGATAAATTCATGTTTCTTTCGTGCGAAACGGCGATTTATGAGAAATGACGATAAAATTGCTGTTTTAAACTTGCAAAAACATAGAAAAACGCTGTTTTGAACAATTCAAACTGACAAATTCATGTTTCTTTCGTGCGAAACGGCGATTTATGAGAAATGACGGTAAAATTGCTGTTTTAAACTTGCAAAAACATAGAAAAACGCTGTTTTCAACTATTCAAACTGACAAATTCATGTTTCTTTCGTGTGAAACGGCGATTTATGAGAAATGACGATAAAATTGCTGTTCTAAACTTGCAAAAACATAGAAAAACGCTGTTTTCAACTATTCAAACTGATAAATTCATGTTTCTTTCGTGCGAAACGGCGATTTATGAGAAATGACCACAAAATTGCTGTTTTAAACTTGCAAAAATATAGAAAAACGCTGTTTGGAACTATTCAAACTGACAAATTCATGTTTCTTTCGTGTGAAACGGCGATTTATGAGAAATGACGATAAAATTGCTGTTTTAAACTTGCAAAAACAGAGAAAAACGCTGTTTTGAAATATTCTAACTGACAAATTCATGTTTCTTTTGAGCGAAACGGCGATTTATGAGAAATGACGATAAAATTGCTGTTTTAAACTTGCAAAAACATAGAAGAACGCTGTTTTTAACTATTCAAACTGATAAATTCAGGTTTCTTTGATTCGAAGCGGTGGATTTTTATGAAATCACGATAAAACTGCTGTTTTAAACTTGCAAAAACTTAGAAAAACGCTGTTTTGAAATATTCAAACTGATAAATTCATGTTTCTTACGTTCAAAACGGTGGATTTTTGTGAAATCACGATAAAACTGCTGTTTTAAACTTGCAAAAACATAGAAAAACGCTGTTTTCAAATATTCAAACTGATAAATTCATGTTTCTTTCGTGCGAAACGGCGATTTATGAGAAATGACGATAAAATTGCTGTTTTAAACTTGCAAAAACATAGAAAAACGCTGTTTTGAACTATTCAAACTGACAAATTCATGTTTCTTTCGTGCGAAACGGCGATTTATGAGAAATGACGGTAAAATTGCTGTTTTAAACTTGCAAAAACATAGAAAAACGCTGTTTTCAACTATTCAAACTGACAAATTCATGTTTCTTTCGTGTGAAACGGCGATTTATGAGAAATGACGATAAAATTGCTGTTCTAAACTTGCAAAAACATAGAAAAACGCTGTTTTCAACTATTCAAACTGATAAATTCATGTTTCCTTCGTGCGAAACGGCTATTTATGAGAAATGACGATAAAATTGCTGTTTTAAACTTGCAAAAATATAGAAAAACGCTGTTTTCAACTATTCAAACTGATAAATTCATGTTTCTTTCGTGCGAAACGGCGATTTATGATAAATGACGATAAAATTGCTGTTTTAAACTTGCAAAAACATAGAAAAACGCTGTTTTCAACTATTCAAACTGATAAATTCATGTTTCTTTCATTCGAAGCGGTGGATTTTTATGAAATCACGATAAAACTGCTGTTTTAAACTTGCAAAAACATAGATAAACGCTGTTTTAAACTATTCAAACTGACAAATTCATGTTTCTTTCGTGTGAAACGGCGATTTATGAGAAATGACGATAAAATTGCTGTTTTAAACTTGCAAAAACATAGAAAAACGCTGTTTTCAACTATTCAAACTGATAAATTCATGTTTCTTTCGTGCGAAACGGCTATTTATGAGAAATGACGATAAAATTGCTGTTTTAAACTTGCAAAAATATAGAAAAACGCTGTTTTCAACTATTCAAACTAATAAATTAATGTTTCTTTCGTGCGAAACGGCGATTTATGAGAAATGACGATAAAGTTGCTGTTTTTAACTTGCAAAAACATAGAAGAACGCTGTTTTGAACTATTCAAACTGACAAATTCATGTTTCTTTCGTGCGAAACGGCGATTTATAAGAAATGACGATAAAATTGCTGTTTTAAACTTGCAAAAACATAGAAAAACGCTGTTGTTAACTATTCAAACTGATAAATTCAGGTTTCTTTCGTGCGAAACGGCGATTTATGAGAAATGACGATAAAATTGCTGTTTTAAACTTGCAAAAACATAGAAAAACGCTGTTTTGAACTATTCAAACTGACAAATTCATGTTTCTTTCGTGCGAAACGGTGATTTATGAGAAATAAAGATAAAATTGCTGTTTTAAACTTGCATAAACATAGAAAAACGCTGTTTTGAACTATTCAAACTGACAAATTCATGTTTCTTTCGTGCGAAACGGTGATTTATGAGAAATGACGATAAAATTGCTGTTTTAAACTTGCAAAAACATAGAAAAACGCTGTTTTCAACTATTCAAACTGATAAATTCAGGTTTCTTACGTTCAAAACGGTTAATTTTTGTGAAATCAAGATAAAACTGCTGTTTTAAACTTGCAAAAACATAGAAAAACGCTGTTTTCAACTATTCAAACTGATAAATTCATGTTTCTTTCGTGCGAAACGGCGATTTATGAGAAATGACGATAAAATTGCTGTTTTAAACTTGCAAAAACATAGAAAAACGCTGTTTTGAACTATTCAAACTGACAAATTCATGTTTCTTTCGTGCGAAACGGCGATTTATGAGAAATGACGGTAAAATTGCTGTTTTAAACTTGCAAAAACATAGAAAAACGCTGTTTTCAACTATTCAAACTGACAAATTCTTGTTTCTTTCGTGTGAAACGGCGATTTATGAGAAATGACGATAAAATTGCTGTTCTAAACTTGCAAAAACATAGAAAAACGCTGTTTTCAACTAATCAAACTGATAAATTCATGTTTCTTTCGTGCGAAACGGCGATTTATGAGAAATGACGGTAAAATTGCTGTTTTAAACTTGCAAAAACATAGAAGAACGCTGTTTTAACTATTCAAACTGACAAATTCATGTTTCTTTCGTGCGAAACGGCGATTTATAAGAAATGACGATAAAATTGCTGTTTTAAACTTGCAAAAACATAGAAAAACGCTGTTGTTAACTATTCAAACTGATAAATTCAGGTTTCTTTCGTGCGAAACGGCGATTTATGAGAAATGACGATAAAATTGCTGTTTTAAACTTGCAAAAACATAGAAAAACGCTGTTTTGAACTATTCAAACTGACAAATTCATGTTTCTTTCGTGCGAAACGGTGATTTATGAGAAATGACGATAAAATTGCTGTTTTAAACTTGCATAAACATAGAAAAACGCTGTTTTGAACTATTCAAACTGACAAATTCATGTTTCTTTCGTGCGAAACGGTGATTTATGAGAAATGACGATAAAATTGCTGTTTTAAACTTGCAAAAACATAGAAAAACGCTGTTTTCAACTATTCAAACTGATAAGTTCATGTTTCTTACGTTCGAAACGGTGGATTTTTGTGAAATCAAGATAAAACTGCTGTTTTAAACTTGCAAAAACATAGAAAAACGCTGTTTTCAACTATTCAAACTGATAAATTCATGTTTCTTTCGTGCGAAACGGCGATTTATGAGAAATGACGATAAAATTGCTGTTTTAAACTTGCAAAAACATAGAAAAACGCTGTTTTGAACTATTCAAACTGACAAATTCATGTTTCTTTCGTGCGAAACGGCGATTTATGAGAAATGACGGTAAAATTGCTGTTTTAAACTTGCAAAAACATAGAAAAACGCTGTTTTCAACTATTCAAACTGACAAATTCTTGTTTCTTTCGTGTGAAACGGCGATTTATGAGAAATGACGATAAAATTGCTGTTCTAAACTTGCAAAAACAGAGAAAAACGCTGTTTTGAAATATTCAAACTGACAAATTCATGTTTCTTTTGAGCGAAACGGCGATTTATGAGAAATGACGATAAAATTGCTGTTTTAAACTTGCAAAAACATAGAAGAACGCTGTTTTTAACTATTCAAACTGATAAATTCAGGTTTCTTTGATTCGAAGCGGTGGATTTTTATGAAATCACGATAAAACTGCTGTTTTAAACTTGCAAAAACTTAGAAAATCGCTGTTTTGAAATATTCAAACTGATAAATTCATGTTTCTTACGTTCAAAACGGTGGATTTTTGTGAAATCACGATAAAACTGCTGTTTTAAACTTGCAAAAACATAGAAAAACGCTGTTTTCAAATATTCAAACTGATAAATTCATGTTTCTTTCGTGCGAAACGGCGATTTATGAGAAATGACGATAAAATTGCTGTTTTAAACTTGCAAAAACATAGAAAAACGCTGTTTTGAACTATTCAAACTGACAAATTCATGTTTCTTTCGTGCGAAACGGCGATTTATGAGAAATGACGATAAAATTGCTGTTTCAAACTTGCAAAAACATAGAAAAACGCTGTTTTCAACTATTCAAACTGATAAATTCATGTTTCTTTCGTGCGAAACGGCAATTTATGAGAAGACGATAAAATTGCTGTTTTAAACTTGCAAAAACATAGAAAAACGCTGTTTTGAACTATTCAAAACCGACAAATTCATGTTTCTTTCATGCGAAACGGCGGTTTATGAGAAATGACGATAAAATTGCTGTTTTAAACTTGCAAAAACATAGAAAAACGCTGTTTTCAACTATTTAAACTGATAAATTCATGTTTCTTTCGTGCGAAACGGCGATTTATGAGAAATGACGATAAAATTGCTGTTTTAAACTTGCAAAAACATAGAAGAACGCTGTTTTTAACTATTCAAACTGATAAATTCAGGTTTCTTTCGTTCGAAGCGGTGGATTTTTATGAAATCACGATAAAACTGCTGTTTTAAACTTGCAAAAACATAGAAAAACGCTGTTTTGAACTATTCAAACTGACAAATTCATGTTTCTTTCGTGCGAAACGGCGATTTATGAGAAATGACGATAAAATTGCTGTTTTAAACTTGAAAAAACATAGAAAAACGCTGTTGTTAACTATTCAAACTGATAAATTCAGGTTTCTTTCGTGCGAAACGGCGATTTATGAGAAATGACCACAAAATTGCTGTTTTAAACTTGCAAAAACATAGAAAAACGTTGTTTTGAACTATTCAAACTGACAAATTCATGTTTCTTTCGTGCGAAACGGCGATTTATGAGAAATGACGATAAAATTGCTGTTTTAAACTTGCAAAAACATAGAAAAACGCTGTTTGGAACTATTCAAACAGACAAATTCATGTTTCTTTCGTGTGAAACGGCGATTTATGAGAAATGACGATAAAATTGCTGTTTTAAACTTGCAAAAACAGAGAAAAACGCTGTTTTGAAATATTCAAACTGATAAATTCAGGTTTCTTTGATTCGAAGCGGTGGATTTTTATGAAATCACGATAAAACTGCTGTTTTAAACTTGCAAAAACTTAGAAAAACGCTGTTTTGAAATATTCAAACTGATAAATTCATGTTTCTTACGTTCAAAACGGTGGATTTTTGTGAAATCACGATAAAACTGCTGTTTTAAACTTGCAAAAACATAGAAAAACGCTGTTTTCAAATATTCAAACTGATAAATTCATGTTTCTTTCGTGCGAAACGGCGATTTATGAGAAATGACGATAAAATTGCTGTTTTAAACTTGCAAAAACATAGAAAAACGCTGTTTTGAACAATTCAAACTAACAAATTCATGTTTCTTTCGTGCGAAACGGCGATTTATGAGAAATGACGGTAAAATTGCTGTTTTAAACTTGCAAAAACATAGAAAAACGCTGTTTTCAACTATTCAAACTGACAAATTCATGTTTCTTTCGTGTGAAACGGCGATTTATGAGAAATGACGATAAAATTGCTGTTCTAAACTTGCAAAAACATAGAAAAACGCTGTTTTCAACTATTCAAACTGATAAATTCATGTTTCTTTCATGCGAAACGGCGATTTATGAGAAATGACCACAAAATTGCTGTTTTAAACTTGCAAAAATATAGAAAAACGCTGTTTGGAACTATTCAAACTGACAAATTCATGTTTCTTTCGTGTGAAACGGCGATTTATGAGAAATGACGATAAAATTGCTGTTTTAAACTTGCAAAAACAGAGAAAAACGCTGTTTTGAAATATTCAAACTGACAAATTCATGTTTCTTTTGAGCGAAACGGCGATTTATGAGAAATGACGATAAAATTGCTGTTTTAAACTTGCAAAAACATAGAAGAACGCTGTTTTTAACTATTCAAACTGATAAATTCAGGTTTCTTTGATTCGAAGCGGTGGATTTTTATGAAATCACGATAAAACTGCTGTTTTAAACTTGCAAAAACTTAGAAAAACGCTGTTTTGAAATATTCAAACTGATAAATTCATGTTTCTTACGTTCAAAACGGTGGATTTTTGTGAAATCACGATAAAACTGCTGTTTTAAACTTGCAAAAACAAAGAAAAACGCTGTTTTCAAATATTCAAACTGATAAATTCATGTTTCTTTCGTGCGAAACGGCGATTTATGAGAAATGACGATAAAATTGCTGTTTTAAACTTGCAAAAACATAGAAAAACGCTGTTTTGAACTATTCAAACTGACAAATTCATGTTTCTTTCGTGCGAAACGGCGATTTATGAGAAATGACGGTAAAATTGCTGTTTTAAACTTGCAAAAACATAGAAAAACGCTGTTTTCAACTATTCAAACTGACAAATTCATGTTTCTTTCGTGTGAAACGGCGATTTATGAGAAATGACGATAAAATTGCTGTTCTAAACTTGCAAAAACATAGAAAAACGCTGTTTTCAACTATTCAAACTGATAAATTCATGTTTCTTTCGTGTGAAACGGCTATTTATGAGAAATGACGATAAAATTGCTGTTTTAAACTTGCAAAAATATATAAAAACGCTGTTTTCAACTATTCAAACTGACAAATTCATGTTTCTTTCGTGTGAAACGGCGATTTATGAGAAATGACGATAAAATTGCTGTTTTAAACTTGCAAAAACAGAGAAAAACGCTGTTTTGAAATATTCAAACTGACAAATTCATGTTTCTTTTGAGCGAAACGGCGATTTATGAGAAATGACGATAAAATTGCTGTTTTAAACTTGCAAAAACATAGAAGAACGCTGTTTTTAACTATTCAAACTGATAAATTCAGGTTTCTTTGATTCGAAGCGGTGGATTTTTATGAAATCACGATAAAACTGCTGTTTTAAACTTGCAAAAACTTAGAAAAACGCTGTTTTGAAATATTCAAACTGATAAATTCATGTTTCTTACGTTCAAAACGGTGGATTTTTGTGAAATCACGATAAAACTGCTGTTTTAAACTTGCAAAAACAAAGAAAAACGCTGTTTTCAAATATTCAAACTGATAAATTCATGTTTCTTTCGTGCGAAACGGCGATTTATGAGAAATGACGGTAAAATTGCTGTTTTAAACTTGCAAAAACATAGAAAAACGCTGTTTTCAACTATTCAAACTGACAAATTCTTGTTTCTTTCGTGTGAAACGGCGATTTATGAGAAATGACGATAAAATTGCTGTTCTAAACTTGCAAAAACAGAGAAAAACGCTGTTTTGAAATATTCAAACTGACAAATTCATGTTTCTTTTGAGCGAAACGGCGATTTATGAGAAATGACGATAAAATTGCTGTTTTAAACTTGCAAAAACATAGAAGAACGCTGTTTTTAACTATTCAAACTGATAAATTCAGGTTTCTTTGATTCGAAGCGGTGGATTTTTATGAAATCACGATAAAACTGCTGTTCTAAACTTGCAAAAACTTAGAAAATCGCTGTTTTGATATATTCAAACTGATAAATTCATGTTTCTTACGTTCAAAACGGTGGATTTTTGTGAAATCACGATAAAACTGCTGTTTTAAACTTGCAAAAACATAGAAAAACGCTGTTTTCAAATATTCAAACTGATAAATTCATGTTTCTTTCGTGCGAAACGGCGATTTATGAGAAATGACGATAAAATTGCTGTTTTAAACTTGCAAAAACATAGAAAACGCTGTTTTGAACTATTCAAACTGACAAATTCATGTTTCTTTCGTGCGAAACGGCGATTTATGAGAAATGACGATAAAATTGCTGTTTCAAACTTGCAAAAAACATAGAAAAACGCTGTTTTCAACTATTCAAACTGATAAATTCATGTTTCTTTCGTGCGAAACGGCAATTTATGAGAAGACGATAAAATTGCTGTTTTAAACTTGCAAAAACATAGAAAAACGCTGTTTTGAACTATTCAAACCGACAAATTCATGTTTCTTTCATGCAAAACGGCGATTTATGAGAAATGACGATAAAATTGCTGTTTTAAACTTGCAAAAACATAGAAAAACGCTGTTTTCAACTATTCAAACTGATAAATTCATGTTTCTTTCGTGCGAAACGGCGATTTATGAGAAATGACGATAAAATTGCTGTTTTAAACTTGCAAAAACATAGAAGAACGCTGTTTTTAACTATTCAAACTGATAAATTCAGGTTTCTTTCGTTCGAAGCGGTGGATTTTTATGAAATCACGATAAAACTGCTGTTTTAAACTTGCAAAAACATAGAAAAACGCTGTTTTGAACTATTCAAACTGACAAATTCATGTTTCTTTCGTGCGAAACGGCGATTTATGAGAAATGACGATAAAATTGCTGTTTTAAACTTGAAAAAACATAGAAAAACGCTGTTGTTAACTATTCAAACTGATAAATTCAGGTTTCTTTCGTGCGAAACGGCGATTTATGAGAAATGACCACAAAATTGCTGTTTTAAACTTGCAAAAACATAGAAAAACGTTGTTTTGAACTATTCAAACTGACAAATTCATGTTTCTTTCGTGCGAAACGGCGATTTATGAGAAATGACGATAAAATTGCTGTTTTAAACTTGCAAAAACATAGAAAAACGCTGTTTGGAACTATTCAAACAGACAAATTCATGTTTCTTTCGTGTGAAACGGCGATTTATGAGAAATGACGATAAAATTGCTGTTTTAAACTTGCAAAAACAGAGAAAAACGCTGTTTTGAAATATTCAAACTGACAAATTCATGTTTCTTTTGAGCGAAACGGCGATTTATGAGAAATGACGATAAAATTGCTGTTTTAAACTTGCAAAAACATAGAAGAACGCTGTTTTTAACTATTCAAACTGATAAATTCAGGTTTCTTTGATTCGAAGCGGTGGATTTTTATGAAATCACGATAAAACTGCTGTTTTAAACTTGCAAAAACTTAGAAAAACGCTGTTTTGAAATATTCAAACTGATAAATTCATGTTTCTTACGTTCAAAACGGTGGATTTTTGTGAAATCACGATAAAACTGCTGTTTTAAACTTGCAAAAACATAGAAAAACGCTGTTTTCAAATATTCAAACTGATAAATTCATGTTTCTTTCGTGCGAAACGGCGATTTATGAGAAATGACGATAAAATTGCTGTTTTAAACTTGCAAAAACATAGAAAAACGCTGTTTTGAACAATTCAAACTAACAAATTCATGTTTCTTTCGTGCGAAACGGCGATTTATGAGAAATGACGGGTAAAATTGCTGTTTTAAACTTGCAAAAACATAGAAAAACGCTGTTTTCAACTATTCAAACTGACAAATTCATGTTTCTTTCGTGTGAAACGGCGATTTATGAGAAATGACGATAAAATTGCTGTTCTAAACTTGCAAAAACATAGAAAAAGCTGTTTTCAACTATTCAAACTGATAAATTCATGTTTCTTTCATGCGAAACGGCGATTTATGAGAAATGACCACAAAATTGCTGTTTTAAACTTGCAAAAATATAGAAAAACG